>LBNU01021692.1:57658-78773 GCA_014162995.1 Artemisia annua
TTTTAAGACTTACAAAAAAAAAGGACAAAAACTGAAAAAGTAAAAATAAAAAATTAAAAAAAAGTACAAAATGGTACGGACACTACTTGTAGACCCCGTTAAACTAAAATGTAGACCCCCGTGACTATAACTCAACCCAAATTAAATGAATATGCACCTGAATCTGTCCATTGATGTTGCCTAAAAATCAGTAACTGGTATTGGGCTTTTAAATATTTGGAGAAAAAAATAAATAATGATTTTCGAGTCTTATCGGGTTGACCTGATACGATAGCATTAATAATTTAACTCGAACCCGACCCGATAACAGTATCGGGTTATCGGTTTCGGGTCAAAACAACCTGCCAATATTTTTTAACCCGATTTAACCCGACCCGATAAGCTTTTGTATGGGCTTAGAAATCATCCCCCATTCTTATACACAATTAGATGCAAGATCTTCTTACAAGTACGATCGAGCATCGTTGTATCGGCCCCAACATTCACAACAGTAACTCAAAAATTAATACTTTTGGAAAAGAAAATGTACTGAAATACGACCAAAAGATTTATATGTACAACCGAAGGGTTGCAAAACAATCCAAATGATAAATTGAGATTAGTCGATATGACCCTAACCCATCGAAATACATTAACAAAATATTGAGACATGCAAAACGTAACACACACACACACAAAATAATAAAAAAATAAAAGAAAAAAAAATAAACTTTCATCTTGGCAGTATAATGACAATTTAATCAATCGAACAATTTCACGAACTTTGAATTTGCAATCTATAACTAGAAGAATGGTAAGAGTGTTTTAGGCATCACTAGCAAAATATTCATAGATATAATGACATTAGACAAGTACTATGCATAGTAATAAGATCTTATAGCGGCACATAAAAATATTTGTGATAATATGATTAAGCGTTTCATATAAGTAATTAATCAAAACAAATGATTACAAATAGATTAGTAAATATACATTTATCATTTTGAGAGTTTTTGAATATAAAAATTTTCTCTTTATATTGTAGTATATAGATATAGATAAAGATAAGACGAAAAATACATCATTCGTCCTTTAACTTGTATCAAAAATATACGTTGAGTCCCAAATTCAAAATAAATATGCCTAAGGCCCCAACTGTGCATTTTTTGCATTGTGGAAGGTCCATTTGACTAGCGAGCGTGAGCCAATATCTATTAACTCCCATAATGGTCATTTCAGAAGGCAATTGGATTTATTTATTAAATAAGCTTGCCATATCTTCCCTATAAAGTTGCTCGTCTAATTTTCCATCTCACACTCTATCTCTAAACTTTCACAACAAATTTCTACATCTCTTCGAACCCTAAAAAATGGTTCGTTGTTGGTGCTCTCGACATGCCATTATTCGTACTTCATGGACGAATATCAACCTAGGACGTCTTTTTTATGGATGCCATCAACCTGTAAGCACAATTTAACTTTTTTTAATGTTTATGTTTTTAGTTCGAAGTGTACAGTAACAATGGTGGTTTTGTTTAGTTGTTGACTTGTCATAATTACTTGCAGGGTTCTTCGTGTCGTTTTATTAGGTGGTTCAATCCACCCATGTATGCTAGGTCCACGGTCATAATACCAGGTCTACTTAGGTCGAAAAACGAGCTCGAGGCTGCACTTAAAGCATGCAGAGCTGACCTTTTTCTTCAGAAGGAAAATGTTTAGAAATGGAACAATTACTGTGTTTTGAGTTGGATCTTTTTATCTCTATCTATGTCTTGTTTATGTAATGGGTCTAGCACTTCATCTTTTTCGCTTAGAAAGTCATCTTTTGCGTTTTGTGTTTTAGCTGTGGGACAAGTTAGTTGATGATGGTTAGTATAAGTACGTTAGGTAAACTTGTGTAACATGTTGTAGCGTATTTTTGGTTGACTTTAAATGAAATGTATGTATCTATTTCTTGCAAATGTTGACCTTTAACATGTCTTTGTTTCATATATAGTGGCTTTTGCAACTATGTGATAATACAAAGGTAATAAGTGAACTCTTTATTCCATATGCAAAGGTAAGGAAGTCAAGTTCACTTCATAATTTGCACCTTTTTATACAAAAACTGTAGGTCGCCAAATGGTATCAATATCCACACAATAATGATAGACGGTTTAAAGAAAGTATAGACAGAAAGTAACTATGTGAAACTAGGAGAAAAGTATGTTTGAAATATCTAAGATATAAATGAACTCCTGCCCTTCACTATGTGTGAGGGGCGTTTAAGTACATAATACAAAGGCCTAAATGGGCCAACTTTGGGCTTGAATGAACTTAAGTCCACAGACTAGCTTAACCTTACTTTAACTAACTATTATTAAGCCCATTAGTACATATCTAATCTATATTACACATTTATACTACGTTACAAGGTTGTTTATATAACTAATGAACACCACTTCTAAAGCTAACAATCTCCCCCTAAGGAGTGGTCATTCACATTTGTTTTTGAATATGCTTCTTCATGCCTTTGCTCTTGAATCTTCTATAGAATCTTTGGTTCTTCTCATTTGATCCTGAACCCTGTTGTGTAATAGATTTGCTTGTTTCAATGTTCCTTTCATGCTTTGTGTTCTTCATTAAAATCTTTTTCCTTTCTTGCCTTTGACACCATTGATCATTTCAACATCTTCAAGTGTTGTCCTTTTGTCTTGTCCAACATACTCATACATCTTCTCGTTAGTCTTTACTCTTATGTCTTTGCTTCTTTCTTTGAACTTGTTTGTTGATGTTCTTTGTCTTGATCTTGTTGAGGATGAAATATATAAGTATAAATATGTGGTGTTGAAGATGTTGTAGCTATCAATGTTTTAAAAAGCGCGCCTAAGGCGCGCCTACTCCCTAAATTCCACGAGGCTCCAGCCTTTGGGATTTTTTCAGATCAAGGCTCACGACATGCATGAATCCCGTAAAAATCGTAGCGCCTTGGGGATTTTTGCGCCTAGAAGATCTAACGGTGTTTTGGCCTTTTTTTTCTTAATAGTAAGATACATTTTGGGCTTAAATATTACTATATACATTAGGCCCTTTAAGTTATAAGGTATCTAATAACCCTAATATTTTAGAAAATAACTAAAACACACAATCAACAAAGATATATATATATATATATATATATATATATATATATATATATATATATATATATATATATATATATATATATATATATATATATATATATATATATATTTGTAATCTAATATCTAAGAATAGTAGCTTATTGACAGATACAAATGTTGTTTCTTTAGTATTAAGTTTTATCAAACAACTATATATTTTTTGTTGTTGATAGTTGATAGAGATACATGGTAATTTGTTAAATTTTATAAGTCATAAACTTATATATTGTAATGTATATTCAGGGATTTTGGGTAGTTCATGGATTCTGATATATTACTTGCTTGATATTTTGGGTTTAAATGCAAGCTTTGTTAGATGTAATAACCATTAAGTGGCATTATGCATTGAATATTGGTACTTTTGTGTTATTTAAGCTGCATAAGTTGTCACATATGTTATAAAAAAAGCCTAAATGTATAGTGCGCCTCATATTTATGAATCTCGCGCCTTGGTTTGCGCCTCGACTCAAGGCTCTTTGACCCCATTTGCGCCTTAGTGCGCCTTGAGCCTTTTAGAACATTGGTAGCTATTGATGTAGATGATGATGTCGGATATGGAGCTGCTGCAATCGTCGGTACCTGCTCTGAACCACTAGGTTTCGTTTTCAACCCTTAATAAGATTGACCCTTAGAAATTGGAATACCAAGTCTTCAGGATTTCCAACCAATCCTCGTGTACTACCTACTGGAGGTAGAAACACTACAATTATTTTCGGATGTACCCCTTGCAGTTCATCAGTTTTGGTTGCAGTAACTCCCGAATCCGTTAGGACCATTGTCAATCCACTTGATATGATGAGCGATAGACCTACCGTTATAGCGGATTAGAAACGGATGAGTCATAGACTCTAGTAACATTTCAAATCTACTTAATAGGATTTTCAGCACTAAGAGGTAGAATTTCTAAACTGAATGCATCAAAAGACACTAGCAACACTTTTCAAATATCCACATTGGCCGTTTTACCTTAAGTGGATGAGCCAAGGATGCTAACAACGCTTTCAGGTGGATCGTTGTAGTAATATGAAATGTTACTCAGTGATTTGGTCCATAACATCAATCTACATCTCCCGAATCACTTAGATTACATGTTATCACATATGTTGAATCATTAAAGAGACAAGTTTGTGACCTGCGTTCAGCGCTGGCGTGATGTTAACACTAGTAGGATTTACTGACGATCCTCATGGAAGATCTTATAGAACATAATCATATAATTTTGGTCTCACTACGTCAGTTCCGGCTAAGCTACTTAAGCTTGCAAGTCACGAACACCTGGATCACAATAGATTACAAGTTTTCACTAGTTTAATCCGTAAAGAATCAACCAAATGACCTACTTAAGTTTCCAAAATTTTAGAGAGCATTTACTTTTTATATATAAATAATATAGATAACAAAAGGTCAAAACGTTATCACTTACACGACATAAGTAAAACAAGAGGGGAGGTGCCCGCCGTGTTACGGCGGGGTATTTCAGTAACTTTTTTGGCGTTCTTATAGACTGCTTGGGCTTGCGAGATTGCATCGACGTTGTTAGTTAGCAACCATTAACAGCTGGGACTTTATTCTGCTAATAACATAAGAACTTCAAAAGTGGTATTTTAGTTGTAAAGTAACTTAAGTCGGTGTATGAAAATCTAGACTTACCATGCAACGCAGGCAAAAAGGATAAGCCATTTTAGTTGGGCCTCAACTTGGGCTAACATAATGGGCCAATAATTATACAAATGTTAAATTCGATTTGGTGAGCAAGTGTATTCTACTGTAGTATATAGTAGAGAATAACATTCGAGTACTACATAATTTTCTCTTGGTCAAGGGAACAAAATTTTCCAATTTATAAATTCAAACACCAATAAAAGTGTGCCGGCCTGTCAGCTTCCATTGCTGATAATGGGTTTAGCAAAGTAATTAATATTATATATTGTTAATAAAAAATTATTAAGTAAGCATAGAGACAAATTATTAAGTTGGTTGACGTATCTTCGATCGATACTATCCCTAACATTTTTATTATATAATCCATCCGGGCACTAAAATACTTCTCGATATATTTTTATCGGTCTCTTAAGTAACGCAAGAGCATGTGGATTTTCGGAAGAAAAGGAGAGTCAGGATTTTCAGCTTCTTCAACGGCTGAGGAAGTCACTGCTGGGATTGATGGATCAGGTCTCATTTCCATTGTTACCGGTACATTTGACCTCCTTAAATGTTTCGCTATGTTTTTGTTTAAATTTGATTTGAAATTATTGATGTCAATATTCAATAATGATGTTAAGGTTTATTTAGTTTGGAGGTCAACTCAAATTAAGGTTGGAGTTCTTGACTTCTTGCTAGCTCATACTAATCTTCCATGCAGATTTACTTATTTTTCATCTCAAATCTACATTCATAAGTTTAAAGTACGAGAATACAATATATATTTTTTGTTTTCGAGCTAGAAGATAATAAGACGAGAAATAAAACTTTTACGATCATACAGTACGTTCGCTTGTTTTTTGGCTTGAAAGCTTTTATTTTTTTTAACTCAAACAGCTAAAACTTGTTTTTTTTTACAAAACACTTGTATATTACAGATAACTATTAAACTATGATACCTAAAGTCACGGGTTCTACTTAAATTAGCTTATTGGTTCAAGTCGTTTTGACTTTGCCCCATAAGTGTATATGTGTATGCTGTATATGTGTATGCCATGAGTTCACCATCATTCTGGAAGAGTCGATGACTCTCATATGAAAAGCTATGAGTTTCTAAAGATAGTATGTCAAAAGATACGGGGGTTATTAATTTTTTCTCGGGTCAAACACATGGTAGAATATAGTCACTTTTATACCCATTTGTACTTACCAATCCATGACAATATTTAATATTTTAGTATGATATATATTTTCTTTTAATTTTTTTAAAAAAAGCGCACGTATATTAAAAGTATATTAATATTAGATTTTTTATTATTTTTTATTTTATTTTATTTTTTGTTGTAATGAGGACGCGTTTCTAGCGGTGTAAATTGTTAGGTATTTGTTAAATTTTTTTGTAAGTAAACTTTGCTATATAAACAAAAGAATCACATATAAATTTTTATAGTGTTGTACGTCTTTGGCTCTTATAGTTTTAAAAAAGTTAAAGATAATTTTTAAAGTTATTTGATAGGTTAATGGTGCATTTTAAAAATGTTTTATTTAAAAATTATACATATATTAAACTTCAAACTTTTTTTATAAAACCGTACGCACGTCAAAAGCATATCAATATTGGGCTTGTTTTGTTCGTTATCGAGAGACCTATTTGGCAGTAATTTTTTTATTCAAGAAACGCTAGAGATTTGTTAAATATTTAGTAAATAAAGTTTGTTATATAAAAAAGTCATAAATATTAATAAGTTCAGGGTGTGTTTTGTAAATTTTATTTTTTTTTACTAATATTATATGTGGCACGTTGCCCTATGTCTCCCTCTATAGTATATAGAGTGAAGCCAAAAGTTCTTTATAGATCTAACTTTTACCATAGAACCCATCAAATAATCTTAGCCACTCATTTTTTTTATCAAAATAAAAAAATAAACTTCCACCCTTTTTTTAAAACTTAAATATTTCGCAAACCGTAAATCGTCAAGCTACAAAAAAAATACCATCGCGACGAGAATTAAATTATCTTTCTATAGACATGCATTGTTATATACTTTCGACGAACTTTTTTTTCGATGAACTTTATTTTTTTCGCCCAGAAAAATCATATATGATTCGTAAGAATCATATATGATTCGATTTTAACAAATCATATATGATTCTTACGAATCATATATGATTCGTAAGAATCATATATGATTCGTAAGAATCGAATCATATATGATTTTTTACGAATCATATATGATTTTTACGAATCATATATGATTCTTTCTGTGCGGAAATTAAAAAAAAAAAAAATCGTCGAAAGTATATAACAATGCATATCTATAGAAAGATCATTTAATTCTCGTCGCCATGGTATTTTTTTTGTAGCTTGAAGATATACCGTTTGCAAGATATGTTGTTTTGAAAAAAAAGGAGGAAAATATAAATGGGTGGCTATGATTGGTTGATAAGTTCTATGGCATGTATGGGTTCTTCATGGATCTCAACTGATAGAGTGAATAACATCGGAGTACGACATAATTTTCTCTTAGCCAAGGGAACAAAATTTTCCAATTTATAAATTCAAACACCAATAAGAGTGTGCCGGCCTGTCAGCTTCCATTGCTGATAATGGGTTTAGCAAAGTAATTAATATTATATATTGTTAATAAAAAATTATTTAGTAAGAATAGAGACAAATTATTAAGTTGGTTGACGTATCTTCGATCGATACTATCCCTAACATTTTTATTATATAATCCATCCGGGCACTCAAATACTTCTCGATATATTTTTATCGGTCTCTTAAGTAACGCAAGAGCATGTGGATTTTCGGAAGAAAAGGAGAGTCAGGATTTTCAGCTTCTTCAACGGCTGAGGAAGTCACTGCTGGGATTGATGGATCAGGTCTCATTTCCATCGTTACCGGTACATTTGACCTCCTTAAATGTTTCGCTATGTTTTTGTTTAAATTTGATTTGAAATTATTGATGTCAATATTCAATAATGATGTTAAGGTTTATTTAGTTTGGAGGTCAAATTAAGGTTGGAGTTCTTGACTTCTTGCTACCTCATACTAATCTTCCATGCAGATTTACTTATTTTTCATCTCAAATCTACATTCATAAGTTTAAAGTACGAGAATACAATATATATTTTTTGTTTTCGAGCTAGAAGATAATAAGACGAAAAATAAAACTTTTACGATCATACAGTACGTTCGCTTGTTTTTTGGCTTGAAAGCTTTTATTTATTTAACTCAAACAGCTAAAACTTGTTTTTATTACAAAACACTTGTATATTAGATAACTATGATACCTAAAGTCACGGGTTCTACTTAGCTTATTGGTTCAAGTCGTTTTGACTTTGCCCCATAAGTGTATGCCATGAGTTCACCATCATTCTCGAGAGTCGATGACTTATATGAAAAGGTATGAGTTTCTAAAGATAGTATGTCAAAAGACACGGGGGTTATTAATTTTTTCTCGGGTCAAACACATGGTAGAATATAGTCACTTTTATGCCCATTTGGTAGTTGGTACTTACCAATCCATGACAATATTTAATACGGAGTATTTTAGTACCAGATATATATGAAGTACTCATGATTAAGTCTATGCTATAGGTTTAACACATGTAGCTTCCATGCTCTTGTGCTAATCTCTTGTATCTCACCATCACATACACACTCATATCACAATGGCTAGGGGGTGAAGGTGAAGGTTACAACTTTTGGTTTACAATTACAAGTGAGAATGTTTCCCTAACTATGGATGGTAAAGTACCTCTTTATTGTTGTTTAAGCTTGTTCCTAACTCTTAATATTATGATTGTTATAACACCATACTCTAGTGTTACCAGTAGCTTAGTCTCGCTAAGAAAATGATGTTGTCGCTATTTTTTAACCTGCAAACATGTTCCATTTTACTTTTTGTTTAACCATTGTGCATTCGTTTTATGTATAGGTGCGACCGGTTATGTGGCCGTAAGTAGTGTCGAGCGCACATTCAGTGTGGCCACAGAGAGGGTTCCTATGGTGAGAGATCCAAGAGGTTACCTTTCAGAAGTAGGGACTTTTTCTAGTGGTGTTACACTCGAGGAGCTTGCTACTGATGACCCGAGTTTTGAGAATCCACCGTTGCTTCAAGAGAGTATCCAAAGTGTCGATGAGCCAAAAGAGAGCATGACCCAGTGACTGACTCGTGGTATGTAATCGAGTGTTGTTGACAGCAATTACTAGTTGGTTCCTTATGAGTCGAGCGGAGCCTTCGTTGTATGAGGATCTTTACCGTTTGTTTCTTGCATTGAACCAAGAGTTGAATGTTGTAGTGGGAGAGCTAAGGCGTGAAAGAAACGCAACAGAACATAGGTGTAATGAACTTAANTATATATATATATATATATATATATATATATATATATATATATATATATATATATATATATATATATATATATATATATATATATATATATATATGAAGTATTCATGATTAAGTCTATGCTATAGCCTATAGGTTTAACACATGTAGCTTCCATGCTCTTCCCATGCTACGTGTTTATAATTTCATGGGCTATATATGTGCTAATCTCTTGTATCTCACCATCACATACACACTCATATCACAATGGCTCAGGGGGTGAAGGTGAAGGTTACAACTTTTGGTTTACAATTACAAGTGAGAATGTTTCCCTCACTATGGATGGTAAAGTACCTCTTTATTGTTGTTTAAGCTTGTTCCTAACTCTTAATATTATGATTGTTATAACACCATATTCTAGTGTTACCAGTAGCTTAGTCTCGCTAAGAAAATGATGTTGTCGCTATTTTTTAACCTGCAAACATGTTCCATTTTACTTTTTGTTTAACCATTGTGCATTCGTTTTATGTATAGGTCTGACCAGATATGTGGCCGTAAGTAGTGTCGAGCGCACATTCAGTGTGGCCACAGAGAGGGTTCCTATGGTGAGAGATCCAGGAGGTTACCTTTCAGAAGTAAGGACTTTTTCTGGTGGTGTTACACTCGAGGAGCTTGCTACTGATGACCCGAGTTTTGAGAATCCACCGTTACTTCAAGAGAGTATCCAAAGTGTCGATGAGCCAAAAGAGAGCATGACCCCGTTACTGACTCGTGGTATGTAATCGAGTGTTGTTGACAGCAATTACTAGTTGGTTCCTTATGAGTCGAGCGGAGGTACGCCCGCCAACTTTGGTCCAGCGGTGGGTCTTGTGCAGCCTTCGTTGTATGAGGATCTTTACCATTTGTTTCTTGCATTGAACCAAGAGTTGAATGTTGTAGTGGGAGAGCTAAGGCGTGAAAGAAACGCAACAGAACATAGGTGTAATGAACTTAACTGTATGTTAGAGGCCCGCGATAAGGATAATGCTTTGTACAGCAAAGAAATTGATCGCCTTGTTGGTGAGGGCAGGGAGCTAAGGGTTGAAATCCGTGTGCTTAATTATGAGATTACCCGACTTCATAGTTAAGCTCGCATACCGTCTTAGTAATAACCACCCTCGAGCCTCCTACGAAGTAGGGTAATCTCATAATTAAGCACACAGATTTGAGCCCTTAGCTCCCTGCCCTCACCAACAAGGTAATCAATTTCTTTGCGGTACAAAGCATTATCCTTATCGCGGGCCTCCAACATACAGTTAAGTTCATTACACCTACGTTATGTTGTGTTTCTTTAACGCCTTAGCTCTCCCACTACAACATTCAACTCCTAGTTCGATGTAAGCAACGAACGGTAAAGATCCTCATACAAAGAAGGTTGCGCAAGACCCACCGTTGGACCAAAGTTAGCGTTCGTACCTCCGCTCGACTCATAAGGAACCAACTGGTAATTGATGCCAACAGCACTCGAGTACATACCACGAGTCAGTAACTTGGTCATGCTCTCTACTGGCTCAACGACACTTTGGATACTCTCTTAAAGCAACGGTGGATTCTCAAAACTCGGGTCATAGTAACAAGCTCCTCGAGTGTAACACCGCTAGAAAAAGTCCTTACTTCTGGAAGGTAACCTCCTGGATCTCTCACCATAGGAACTCTGTGGCCACAGTGACTGTGCGCTCGACACTACTTCTGGCCACATAACCGGTCGCACCTATACATAAAACGAATGCAGGATGGTTAAACAAAAAATAAAATGGAACATGTTTGCAGGTTAAAAAAATAACAAAAACGACATTTTCTTAGCGAGATTAAGCTACTGGTAACACTAGAACTTGGTGTTATAACAATCATACTATTAGGAGTTAGGAACAAGCTTAAACAGCAATAAAGAAGTACTTTACCATCCATAGTGAGGGAAACATTCTCACTTGTAATTGTCAACCAGAACTTATAACCTTCACCTTCATCCCCCTTAGCCATTGTGATATGAGGGTGTATGTGATTGTGAGATTAATGTATATAATATTGGTCCCATTGATACATTTTGTATCTGCAAATACACCCAGGAGCTACAAGTGGTATTGGAGCTGAGACAGCACGAGTCCTGGCCTTGCGTGGGGTACATGTAGTTATGGCAGTAAGAAACACGGAAAAAGGTTTGGTAGTTAAAGAAACAATACTAACAGAAACACCAGATGCTAAAATCGACGTAATGGAGCTCGATTTAAGCTCTTTGGCATCTGTAAGGGAGTTTGCAGCTAAATATCTCTCTTTAGACCTTCCACTACACATACTAATGTAAGTGAACCATATGATCCATTGATCTTTGTGAAAAGCTATCCACTGATCGATGTAAAAAGCTTAAAATAATTTTTTTTTTTTCTTCTTGTTCTAAGTAACAATGCAGGGGTACTGTCTCCAACTTTCAAGCTCTCCAAGGACAAAATCGAACTACATTTTGCAACTAATCATCTTGGCATGTTTCATTCGTTCTCTTCTAAAATATTGACTTCTTAAACCATCGTAGTTTGTTTATTGTTACAAAGAAATTAACCATCTTTATTAGCAAAAAGACAGAACAAGATAATAACAATAAACGGTTTTACCATAACTGACAAGCTCGATGGTTTTGTAATTCAAAAGAATGGTAATTAAAAACGTCAGTCCTTTGGTTATTTATATCAGGTCATTTTCTTTTGACGAATCTGTTGCTAGAGAAAATGAAGATCACTTCTTACGAACAACAAACAGAAGGGAAGATAATCAATGTATCATCTGGAGGTCATCAATTTGTGAGGACATCATCAGGAATTTTCTCTGATCGGATAAATGATGAATCAAGGTAAATAAGTAAATCTCTAATTCTATTGTCTTTTCGCAAAATACAGCAGCTTAATCCATTATTTCTACGCAGTTATAATCATGTTTATGCTTATGGACTGTCAAAACTGGCCAATATACTTCATGCTAACGAGCTCGCAAGACATTTCAAGGTAATAACTACAACTACAGTTTTTTTTTCCTTTCTTTTTTCTGCTATACTATTTATGAGTTTAATTTAATCATTATTTTGGGTTCACTTTATATGACGTGTAATATTATACATCTTGATCAGGAGGAGAAGATCAACATCACTGCAAATTCGTTACACCCCGGATTCATTATCACTGAAATTTTCCGCGGCTATACTATTTTATCAGGTATATTGAGGTATACAATTCTACAATGTTGACTATAACTGGCATTAGAGATCGTTTATTCAATTTTTTTGTTGGTGCAGTTATCATCAACAAGGTTCTAAAGTACTTTGTGAAAGATGTCGCGCAGGTTCTTTTTGTACTTTAGTTTTCATTTTGTATAAAGCTGTACCAATTACACAAAGTAGTTTACAGTTTATTTAAATTGGTTTTTAGGGAGCTGCAACAACGTGCTATCTAGCATTGAATACTAAAGTGAAAGGTGTCACAGGTGAGTATTTTTCTGATAGTAATTTAGCAGAACCATCTACAATTGCCAAAGATCAAGAGTTAGCCAAGGAATTGTGGAATTTTAGTATGGGCTTGACTAGCTCCAAGTGATTCTTCATTCAGTTTCTTTGACATGTTTTGGATGAACGCCTTGTTATTTCTTGTTGTCAATCAGTGTTCATACAATTGAATTCGTGGTGGTACTCTGTATAGTCAATGTATTGCCAACACCTTGCAACCCGAGAATGCACTTGTTCCGGCCTGCAAGTGAAATCTGTGTTTGCCTGTTTGCATTTATACAGTTTGTGAATAATTTATATTTAAAGGATACGTTTTGGCTATTAGAAATTGAGCTGTTCTTTTATACGAGTATCTAACATAGAGGATTAAGAATCCGTTGCACCTTATTGTATAGGTACGTGTATTTTATTTCCATTTTCATAAAACTGAAAAGAAAACCCTAGACTCCTAGAGACTTTTGATCTCCATTCCTGACGGTGATGAACCGTTATCCATTATATCATAATACAAACGCTTCCAATTTTTCATAGTAAATATAGACCCATTCTCTGGCTAATTAATTCGATCACTTTTAAACATCATTTTTATTTTTCTTTTGGTCATGCTTATTCGAAGTAAATTAGCTATCTCTGGTTGTTTGGAATAGAACAGGAAATGTAGCCTTCCTCTGATTGTAATTCCCTTGTGTAGTGTGAAGATGTAAGCTATACTATGGTTTGGGATTACTATCATTGAGAGAGAAATGTAGTCCTTTTAGTGAATAGGTGATTGCATTTGTCATTTAAATTGTTACAGTAGCGGCATGTATGTTTTGTATTGTTTTAGTATGCTGTTATTTAGTTCTTGCAGCCTTTGTGTTACTATGGCATGTCATTAGTAACAAAAGTCTTGCACTTGTGTATAAGTTTGGAATATATATATATAAACTAGTTATAATACCTGTGCACGCACAGGGTTTTTTAAATTTTGTTTTAATTATGTATTATTATCGATTAATAAATGAATCACTTAACATGTTTCAATTGGTTTTACTTGGTGGACTAAAAATAAAAAAATCATATGTATATATGTTATAATCTACCTATTATTTTAGGAGAATGTTTTTGGATTAAAATTTATATTTTATTATTCAAGCAAAATCACATGATAATACTTGACTTGCATGACATGTTAGTGATATATGCTTTTAGTTTTGCATACCCATGCTATCAATTTACGATGTGTTTTGTAATTGTGGTCTTTCTTTTACTTCTATTTTCGTTCAAATATGTAGCATATTTAGATAGCTTTGAAAATTAATTTATTTCCTTGATTATGAATAACCGTCATACTATGTTTATTAATATACCTTTTTGTTTAGAAAATTATATTTTCATAAGTTTGTGCTATTTACTTCTCATGTTTGATCATAAAATTACCAAATTAACATAGATGCTTACACTATAGCTTCTTTATTACATAAAGAGAAACAAAAAAATATGTGATGGGTAGAACTCAAATTTAATCTTACATTTATGTCTAATGTGTAAAAATAATTTTTCTCTAATACCCAACTATATAAAGAAATTATAATTACTTGTATAAGTAAATTATAAATGCATGAAAAAAAAATGACAAAGAGTACATTCACAAGTCTTTTAGGATTGTTTGAATTCTTACCGATCTTTCACTTTAGTTCAACTATCTTTACAATTGGCCTAGATCATCAAGGTAAAAGACACCCATATTTTAGACCGTTGGTTGATACCTATAGTGTTATTAATGACAGCAAACACCTGCTAAGTTTCATATCATAGTAACTCGTGCTTACCATTTGATATTTATATTCCCGTTACTAACACTTTAGCCGTATTTAATATTCAAACCCGTGTACGCATAAACTAAACTTTTAAATAGAATAACATGAGTCCTTATTTAATGGATGAAAGTCTACAAATAACAATATTAAAACTAATCAAAATTTTGTAATTTAAATAGATGAAAGTTTGAAATTAATACTAATACTCATGTCATTTTAAACAAAGTTCATATTATAAAGTATAAGGGGTATAAAGTGTAAGGGGTTATTTGTGTTTTTTCTAAAGTTATTAAAAAACGTGAAAACTTGTAATTTTACACTTAGCTCCATCTGTTTTATGTAAAATTCAACCACTAAAGTTTTATTAATTACTTCCTCTTTTTTTAAGTTTTTGTTTTCATAAATTTGACACCTATATTTTTATGCATTTTTTTTTCTAACCAAATTTCTCCATTAAATTTATTAAGTTTGACCAAAATCAATTTAATTTTGACTTTCTATTGACCAATCATATTGCTCGATTTCGCCTACGTGGCAAAATCGAGTTCTCCTATTGGTCTAAGTTTTTTTTCAATGAGAAGGGTTTTGCAAAAACACTCCGAAATGATGTAATTCTTTTATCTTTACTATCTATAAAGGAAAAAGGGTCAAAGGTGAAAGTGGAAAAGTCAATAAAAGTTGAAATGTTGAAATGTTGAAAATGTATATAAGGAAATATTGAAATGCATTTAATACTCTTATTAACACACCTCATTACTTAAAAGTACAATGATTTATTCACATTGTACAACTAATTAAAAACATATCTAACAAATTAAATATAACCAATTAAAACACAAACCGGGTTGACCCGGGACGCTTCAAACACGGCGGGTTAACCCGGTTTAATTTGACCCATTTTCGACCCAACCTAGCAAGTTGACCCGGTTTAAATCGACCCATTTTTTGACCGGAACGGTTCAACTGGTTGAACCACCCGGGTCGAACCGGGTTTCAAAACATTATCCATTACTTAAAAGTACAATGATTTATTCACATTGTACAACTAATTAAAAAAATATCTATCAAATTAAATACAACCAATTAAAACAAAACCCGGGTTGACCCGGGAGGCTTCAAACCCGAACGGGTTGACCCAGTTTAATTTGCCCCGTTTTCAACCCAACCTAGCAAGTTGACCCGGTTTAAATCGGCCCATTTTTCGACCGGAACGGTTGAACCACCCGGTCGAACAGGGTTTCAAAACATTATGTTAAATTCCCAAATCTTCAAACTTTTATTATTTTTCGCTTATAAGCTATAAACTTTTTTTTATTAATAAACTATCTGTCGCTATAAAATCCCGTTGCTATGCACGGGTACTCGTCTAGTTATATAAAAGATTCAACTTTTCACACACACACATACACAAAATGCTTATACGAAGTAAGAAGTTGATGCTTTTAACAAATTCTGCAAATGGTCTCCTCGTTTTTGAATTTTGAGATGAAACTGATTGGTTTAGAACTTTTACACTATGGATTTAACTATGGTCGCAATTTCGAACACCGACACGAAACACGATCCAAAATCGACACAAAAATTAGCGGGTTAGGTCGAGTAAAAAGAGGTTTTTGGTCGTTTTTAGGTGGACCCACTTAACCCCTTTATTAATAAGTCATGTTCAAAGTTGTAGGTGAGTTAAGTGGGGTTGACCAGCCAACCTGATTAATTTTTTAAAACAGTAAGAAATTAAATTTATGATTGGTTAAATAAGTTATGGGTTAAATGGGTTAAACATTAGGACTTGTGGTCTAGTGGGTGGGGCTTACATGGTTAAGCACCCACAAGTGGGAGTAGTACCGGGTGGGTGACCACCCGGGAAGTCCTCACTTGTGGTCCACTTGCAGACCATATTGTTCCGGAGATATATTGCAATGATGGATTTGAACCTTTGAGCCACTCGCTGCGGGGGTTCGAATCCTGAGCATGGCCCGGTTTTCATCCGGCTGTTACTCCAGCAAGGTAACTTGTGTGGAGGCAGTACGGTTTCCGGGGGAAACCCGTTACCACCTGAGATCAGCGTGGACCCGGTTAAGACAACATAGTCTGGCGGGGTGGCGATGGGGCCTTCGTTGTCCGCGAAGGTGGTCAAGTTCTAAGTTGAAATTTACCTTTCAAAAAAAAAAATGGGTTAAACAGGTTAAATGAGTCGCGTACAGGTTAAGCGTAAACATGTTAGTGTTGACAAAATTGACCCGATTATTTATACAGGTTGTGTTCGGGATGCACGTTTCTTACCCACCAACCCGAACGCAACCCGAATTGCCAGTTTGCCACCTCAAGGTTTAGTATCACCATTTACTTTTGATTTATATGAAATTGTATTCATCTGGTATAATAATAAAATTCTTCACGTGCATCTTTCGCTTGATGGCTATAGTTAAAATACTGTAGTTTACAAAGGATCTTGTACACATTAACGGAGTATAAAAAGAGTCAGGAAAAAAGCTAAATGATTTTGAAACAGATAATGATTTTTATTTTAAAGTTCTGATCATAGGCGTCAATAAACATTGATCATGTGACTGATCCATCGATCAAGGTATGCACTGATTGTTGGATTTTATTATAGTTTCTCTCTCTTCTCTCTCATTCCACCAATCAGTGGATGACACCTCAGCGTGTGGGTGATTTGTGTGGAATTTGTGAGTGGATGTAGTATTCCTCAAAAAGTTAAGGAGGTCTGATGTTTGAATCTAGGCCACCCACTCACTTTCCTTGCACAGGAGACAATTGTGATTTACCTCCCTAATGTAGTTGTGAAACCGCCCCATTAGTTCTTAAAGAGGCAAAGAGGTGAATAAGATTACTAGTCCTATAACACACCTTGTTGAGCACTTCAAGAATTGATGATCATTTGAACATGTATCTAATCAGTAAGATCAGTTATCATTTCGGTTCATTCATTCCAAACTCGTTTTTATCCTTTGAGTGAAGAAACCGTACTCAAAAAGTTTGTTTGACAAAACCAACAGTTATGTAAAGTTGTATATTTCAAATGAACAAAGCTGTAAATCGCAAGATGCTTAAGATAATGAAATCATCATGTATAAACAGAAGGGCATGTTGTTTGTATGACTGATTTGAATCTATGACGATAAATAGTGTAACTTTATTACAATCTAGAAACAAAAAGAATACTGACATAACTATATATGCAACTAACAAAACGTTGTTACGGTAAATAATTTAAACTTTTATCTGACTTCTATTTAAAAAAAGATTTAATCTTTAATATTATCGGTTTTACCTAATCATTAGCTGACACTTGGCTGTACCACAGGAAAGAATGCCCAGTTTTTATCGGGCCCGGGCTCGGGCCCAGTTTCGTTGCTAAGAACCTTCTCACTAGTCCACCAATTTGACTCTGCTGCTTCATCTGTACTACCAAAGTTGAATTCTTTACCGGATCCAAGGGTGGCTGTTGATCTATGACCCTTTGGCACATCATCAGAACAAGAATCTCGGGCGTTCGCTGCGTCAGCAGCAAGTCTCCGTTCGACACATCTCACAACTTCTTCCGGTGTGATCTCAAATGAGACTCTATGATTAACCATATGCTGGTCGTCATTGGCGAAACTAGTGAGCGGGCCCACATCGGAGTTTTGACGGTCGAGAACTGACCCCGTCCTGGTTGGATCCGGTGTCGTAGCACCAGAATCTTGAAGTGACTTCCAACCCGGAGGCCAGAGATTTGCACCAGTCGAGTTAAGGAGGAACGGGGCATAACCACGAGGGATATCTCCGTATGGTGAGGAGGTGCCTGAATTGGTAACACCCGACCCAGGTGATATCAGTTGCCCCCTCGGGCTTCCGGGGTATAGTTGATACAGCTGAAACTCATGGTGAGGTGATAAAAACTTCCGGTCAACATCGCCATTTTGGCTAGACGAACCTAAAAACCGAGCAAAGGGGACCTCGGGGGATGAAGGTGTGGTCAACTGAACCGACTCTGGAGGAGGCGTGAATGGTGCAGTTGATGGCTCGGTAGTATATGTCGAAAACACCGGTGGAGAAACCAACTGTGTCTCGTGGGCATATGGCCCAACAGCGAACATGTTAGTTGGGTCACTAGGTGAATACATGCCGGAGGTTGCAGCAGTGAATGATATCAAGCCGCTAGGTGACTGAATGGCAGATGGTGGTTCCGATTGAAGGAAAGATGCTGGAGAGGATGGCGGAGCAATGAAAGGAAGGACTACTGATGATGTTTGTGTATGGAACTCAATTGTTGGAACCTCAGTTCTAGAAGAACTAGGCTCAGGAACAAGAACTGCATGCCCAATCTTCTTACTTTGCTTCTGAGATCCAAAACACGACGAAATGCCCCAAAAACTTCCCCATCGTCGTTTCTGTATATACAAATCATCACACAATTAACTAACGATTAACAGTCCAAATATAGTATCTTATAGCCAGTCACCCTTTCTTAATTTTGGATATCTTCACATTTGCTACTGGGATCCTAATTATATGTTCACAAATTTTCCAATTGTCTAAACTACATACAAAGAAGAATATTGTCACCATTAATATAAAGATACCGAGATAACTACTGTACAAGACATAAAAACTAGCGTCCACTTCCAACATATTGTTTTTATGTACACTTTGTAAATCACAATATAAACCAAAGTATTATTCAACTAAGTGCAAACAAATCCACCATTCTAAAGCGCTCAACTTTTTAGACCCTCGACCATTTTGCTACTACTACAAATTTCAACACCAAGATCGTCGATTGATTTTAGAATTCTATNATTGCTGTTGTTGTCGATTCTCAGCGGATACAATCGCGGTTGCAGCAGCGTTAATTGTATCAATTGCGTCATTCATTTTTATTTTTTATAAAATTTAGAAACACGCAATAGGAAGGTGATTTTGTGTGTGTTTTTGCATTTAGGGGTCAAACACGGCAATGGAGGAGAGATTTTGTTTAGTTATTGGGAATTGTTATTAAAGTTTAAAAGGTGACTTTTTCTACTTTCCTAGGGGTGGGAGATGTAACTTTGTGGTGAATTACTATCTTGTCCTTGTTATGAATTTTGTGTTTTTGTTGATTATATACCCTTGAAGTATCGGTTTTTGTAAAGAGGGGATGCTAGAACCACAAACAAACTTTCACGAAAAACTCCACAAAATGAGGCGGATGTGTTTGATTGTTTTATAAAAAGGAAGAGAGATAACACATACCCGAATATAACAATCAAACACATCCACTTTATTTTGTGGAAGTTTGTTTGTGGTTCTAGCACCCCTCTTTTATAAAAAGTTTGGTTGACGAGCAATTTTTGCGCATGTCCATCTTAGATTTGTTGTGAACCTTGTCCTAGGTTGTAGTTCGAGAGGTGATTTATTACTTTTTGGTGAACCGAGAAAAGTTAGGATCAAGCTCATGACGTATTAGAAAAAAAAAAAAAAAAAAAAAAAAAAAAAAAAAAAACTTTTGCGCTAAAAGATAGGTGCAAGAAAAACTAGAGTTTTCGTTAATATTTGGTTGAAGTAACCATATTTGACAAAATACTAAAGCTTTATAAGAGTTTAATATTTTATATCATAAGTTTTAATCTTTTTAATTAAATAGCTTTAAACTCTAAGTAAATGGGCTTTTTTTTAAAAAAAAAGTAATAAATTGTTAATATGAAGTAACTATTGCACAAAGTGTGATATCTTGATAGTAGTTTTTCAATGGCGTTTATGTAGGTTCAGACTCATGTATAATGATTGCAACACTGAACATTTAAGTCACTCTAACATGAAGCATTTTAAGTAAATATACGTTGTAATTGTAAGACAAATATGATAATTTTCATGCAAATGAAACATACGATGCTAACATTTGCTTAAATGACTCGATCTTTGATGGACAAAAGTGTAATGTTTCTTTCACCTCATGAACTTAATTTGTTTTGGTCAAATTTTAATAAGCGGCGTAAGTTTAAAATTTCAACGATATATACACTATTTTGTACTATTTGTTTTGCTCTTGGTATTCAGGTATATTGTGTGCATGTATTACTACTATCAACAACTTGATTATTTCCATAAGAGACCTTTTTATAAGCTAATAAGTGATAACTTTAAATGACATCCTATCAAAGCTAAGGGGGTGTAACTCAATAAAGATACTAAAGATACTAGGGGTAGTTTAGTCATTTGCATCCATTAACTTAAGATATATAATTGAATGAAGAGAAAGAAACTTTGTACAAGAGGGAGTAAAATAATAAGGTGCACGTGTGTCCTGTCCATCCATATCATTGATGCCTTTCACGCTCACCTTCCTTAATCTTTAGGTGTAGATGGGTCCCACTTGAACATTTCTTCCCCTTTTACCCACCACCACTTGTACCTTTAATTTGGACATGATTTTTGTAAGCAAAAGAAAATATACTGATACTTATAAAAACATGTTAACGTACGTAATTTGTACAATGGTTTTGGAGGTACTTATCAAGCTAATCTATAAAGGAAAAAGAGTCAAAGTGGAAAAGTGAAAAGTCAATATTGTTGAAATGTTGAAATGTTGAAATCTTATTAAAGGAAATTATGAATGTAATTAATATTATTATTAAAACACCCCATTACTTAAAAGTACAATGATTTATTCACATTGTACAACCAAAT
>LBNU01021692.1:86719-100408 GCA_014162995.1 Artemisia annua
GTTCGTAAATATACAAGTTATGAATAATGTGATAATAGTTAGGCATTTTTGTATTAAGAAAATGAAGCGCATGTCTTTTTATGTCAAGATATCTTATAGATGCAATTATACTATTTCAATTGACATTTTTAAAAGACAAAAAACGACAGCTTATAGCTATAACGATTTATGAACTTCTAACAGTTCATAGCTATCAGTCAACAATTAACAGCTTGCAGTTACAAATGATTTTGCCAATCATGCCCAACCTTAAGTCAAAAGTTTTAAGTTTTAGTCTTTTAAACGGTGTTGCATATGTTTCATCAACTTTCTAAAAATTATTAAGGTTTGAAAAACCTACGAACCACAGCCAATTTAAGTTTATTTATTTTTTTTTGAGCAAACAATTTAAGTTTATAAAAATTGCTATCTTATCCTAATTAATTAAATATGTACTTGAGTCCTCATAAGCTCTTAAGTTTATCAATAAACAAGAAGTAATACGTATTTAGTACTTTAGTAGCTACGTGCATACATGTTAACAACTTCTTTATATTATATTAGAAAATTGTGTTAAATCTACTCTATGTTTTTTGAAGAAAAACAAATTATAGCATGTTTTTTGCACTTTACTTTTTAATTTCTTTCCTATTCGGAAAACACAAAGTAAAAAACCTTTTTTCCAATTCTATCAAACATGGAAACAGAACGGGCCAAAGGGCCATACGGGCTTAATTTGTACGTGTAAAATGCTAACGGGCCACGGTTTAATTCATGATACAAAAGTGGTTGCTAAACAATAGTTTTGTGGTAAAATTACGGGGTTAATTCCACATATAGGTAACGAACTTTCAAAATTTTTTAATGTTAGGTAACTTACTCTCTAAAATACCGTTATAGGTAACCAAACTTGTTGCAACCTTCAATGTTAGGTAATATGACCGTTTAAGCTTGTAGGGCCCACATGTGACTTATATCTCCCTTTTCCCTCTTTCTTCCCCCTCTTTATCCCTAAACCCTAATTTGTAACAGTCAAAACCCACTCAATTAATTCTTTCAAGAATCATAACTAATCCCAAAAATCATAACTGTTCTAATGCTGTAACAGTCAAACAAACAGATACTTCAGCACCTGGTCAGCAATATTGTTTTTAACGCTTTAACTCCCCACAAGATTAAAACCCATATTGAACAACATGTCGATGGTGCAGTTGCTTCCCAACTTGAAGCATTGCAGTCTAGGATGATTAAGATGGAAGAAAAAATGCAACTGTTTGATGATTTTCATAAAAGTAAGAAAGATGGAAATGAACCCAAGCGCACTCGATACTCTCCTCGCAACATAAAGAAAATATTATTTTCATAAGATTGAGAACTGTGAATGAGGCGATATGTAGTATTCTTAATTACTTGTGCTTCCTTGTTTGCATGTCTTGTAAAATAAAGATAAAGGGTGGGTACGTTGTTCTTCGTTGTTTGTCCATCATCCTAGGATTATTGAGGATATTTGTTTTTCTTCATGTCCCATCATCTTTGATAAATTTAATTAGCTTCCAATAATAGTAGGTGACGATTCTAGCTTTTGTCAACAATTTATATCAGAGAGCATGACTTGATCATGACCAACCTACGAAGTTTCCCACTAACTTTGGATACAGCTGAAAAAGGTTACACTTGTTTAAGACGCTTTTAATGTAACTGATTCGTGTTGAAGGCAATGTTGGCCATAGAGCCAATGGGTGGTGGTTGATTACCCTTTTTAGAAAGCAATAAGTAGGATCATCTCTGTACAGAGTGCCAAATGTAAATTACATTCCAACTCTAACCCACTATTTGCCACCTCTACTTTTCACTATTCAACGTCTTTTGACATTTGCCTGAGAGCAGATAAAACTGAACCATCAATAGATCCTTGAAAATTTTGCTCAAGTATTGACTTAGACAAGCAATCGTTCAAACACACACGAACCATGAGGTGAATATATCAGTGGCTAACGCTTCAAAACTCCTGCTTTTATCNAAACCCCAAGTGGGGACTTTTCCATTTCAAAAAAACTAAACCATACCTTATTTAGTAATAATATTATTTAGAAAAAAAGATTATTTTCTTATTAGATAATATTTTATATTTATCCATAACACAAGTAGAAGATAAATACAAAAAATATAGATAAGATGCAATTAACAATAGGATTAAAATTTTTAAATAATTATCTTTAATAATAAAAAACTATAATTAAACATCATAAAACAAACAAAACAAAGATTAAATTATTTGTTTTTTAATAAATAAAAATATATGATTCAAAAAATTTTAAAAAAAACCCGCGCGTGCGCGGGTATTATAACTAGTATTTTAATACAGTATGTTGTAACATATAAAGAAATAAAGTTCCACATCATGCATTTGATGGTAAATGGAGATTGTAGATCTGGTAAATATTTTTATAAAGTGTTGTATGCTTTACTGATTAAAAAGGGGTGTACAGATGGTGGTTGTTGTTCTGGTGAGAGGTAGGGAGTGGCGGAGACGGTGGTTGTGGTGGAACAGATGATGATGATGATGAATTGAAAATTTTAGAAAGTTCGTTACTTAACATTGGAAATTTTAGAAAGTTTGGTACAATGGTAACCGGTTGCACCCGTTACAAGTTGCAATGATAGCCCATATTACCTAACATTGAACAAACATTAAAGTTTCGTTACCTAACATAGTATTTTTGAGAGTAAATTACCTAACATTGGAAATTTTGAAAAGTTCGTTACCTAACAGTAGAATTAACCCTAAAATTACGTGTGAATAATTTAAAAAACACTGTAATGGAAAATGGAAAACAATTGATATTATTTCAATTTTTAGTTTGTAACCACCATGTGTTTTGATATCCCTGAATTGAAATAAACAATTATATGCCACTCATACAAGCTTTACATTTTTCTTACATATTTCAATAATACATTTCATCTTATGGATAATGACATTTCCTCCGTGCAATTTACCTAAAAATCATCATAACTATGTAAGAGCATCTCCGATGCATATATACAAAAGCAACTCACAGTAACATGGAATTGATGCATATGGACTTGTCATTGGGGTAGCAAGTTTATAAAAGTTTGTATAAAGAGTAAATAGTAGTCCATGAAGAAAAGAAAAAAAGTATGACACACCTACGTATAGTAAAACCTATTAATAAACTTTGTAAAGTTTATATCAATAAGTATGTAAAAATATAGAGGAAACGAAAAATTTTAAATTTTTAATAACATAAAATAAACATGTTAGATATATAAGGGTGGATGTTGGTCACATAAATACTTTCACCATCACGTCACATTATTTTCATCACATCACTTAGCCTATCACCTAACAAACATAGTTGTAACCAGTTAACCAAATATATAAAAATACTCCACTTAATGCAACCATACTACACAAAATACCCCACGCATATTATAAAAAATAAAATAACACATATTATAAAAAATAAAATAATAAAATAAAATAAAAAAAGAGCCGAACTTAGTTAGGTAGTCTGCACTCGTTATCGATGCCAAAATCCAGCCACCGTGCGCAGTTGTGGACACGCGTAGTAAGGAACAACGTGTGGTGGTGCACCATCGCCGGTGGTGCATCACACCATTACGCCATGTCTAAAGAAGATATAAAAGTGTAATAATACATAAAGGGTGTTTGGCATTGCTGTTTTTTTTTTTTTTTTTTTTTTTTTTTTTTTTCCCGCTTTTCCTTATATGTTTTTTTATTCAAATCACTTTATGTTTTTATGCTTAAAAGACGAAAGACAAAAAAATAAATAAATAAATAATTTTAAGAAGATTGGCACTTGCTTTCTTTAAAGCCCTTTTTTCCTAATGTTATATTTAAGCTTTGAAATTTAACATAAAAGATAGAAGTTTGAAATACACTCTCACCTGTGAACTTTAAATAAGTTTTTGACATGTTATAAAAAAAATTTACTCATTATATTTGTATAATGTGTTATACTTTTCTTTAGATTAATTGTATATGTCGTTTTTACGTTTAAGTAACTTAACAATATGTAACAAATGAAGAAAGTTTGTCAATTTACCTATTATTTAATTAAATAAGCAGAATTTGTCAAAAACTAACAAAACTGTTCATATGCTTACCTGCTTATGTTTAATCAAAATCAAATCCAAACATTTAATTTAAAATACTTATTTTTATTCAGTATATAAATACTTTTTTAACAGAAAAATAAAACAACAATCCTAAACATCCATTTATAATCATCGACTAAAAGCTGAGTTAAACACAAGAAAGTGAAAACAATGATTATAGTGTTGCTACTGTTTTTTACTAATAAGTTTTAGAGAAATGATTGACAAAACAAAATGTATGACTAAACTTATGTCTAAACATGCATATTTAGTTGATTGGTTTGTGAGAGAGTTAACTCCTTACTTTGTACTAATAAATGATTTACATGTACGAGTAATTTTTAGGCATAAATTTAGGGATGCAATAACCACACCCTCCCTACCATGGGGGGTCCACCTATTTTGGTCAAACAGTACAACCCGTGAAGCATACCGTACAACCGGCAGAAGCATCAATCATAGGGAGGGTGTGGCTTAGGGAGGGTGTGGCTAACTCACCCCTAAATTTATGGACAAGATAGTCATGCTAATCACTTTTTTAAGTTTGAATGGGTTGATGAAATAAATGATTAATCTCTTACAAAATTGACTTTTAACCGACTTGATACTATCAAAGTTTTGTCATCTTATGGAGCCCCAAAATAAGCAACCTACAAAGAGGGTGTAAGTGGAATCGCATCACATGGCTAAATGAGTTGGTTACATTGGGCATGTAAAAAGGTCAATATATGGATATCATGGGGAAAAAAAAAATCATTACTTGTACGAAGGAAAAAATATGTAAATGTATCCGATCATACTCATTTTTAAGCCTAACTGATTAGGCCGAGCATGATGGTGTCTCTCATTCACGCTCGTTAGAACTTGTTTTTTATCGATAACGTGTGAAACATGACCTTATTTATTTTGCATTCTAACAAGGAGACTCATGTTTTATCGGTTTTGGTTCTAACAAGGAGACTCATGTTTGATTCTTGAAAGAAAACAATAACCAAGTACAAGTATATATTTTTATATTAAAAACCCAAAATATTCCTGATATAAATATATGTTTTTCAATAATTATAAGTACATAACTTTCGAAAAACCAAAATCTTAAAATGGGGGTGATAATGAGCAAGTGTGTACATATTGGACCTCTCAATGCCCACTTTCCAGCAAGTTGCTCTCCCATTCGCACGCATTGGATTTGCTTTGATTTCTTTTCATGTTTTCTTTAAAGATTTAAATACCAAATAGAACTAATTACAAGTTTGTAAAACATAGTTTATGACATAAGATAGCAATGAAAATTTTGCAAAGTCACTTTTGTTACGTAAACGTCATAAAATATAAGTAATTGTAACAATCTTGATTCTTGCATAAACTGTTACAATATGCATATTTTAACGGGTTATCATGTTTTTATTTTATAGCTTAGAAAATGTGATCTTGGCTGCTTTAAGGCTATAATATCTTTTCATAGCAAGACTCCTCCTTGGTTAAGGCACATTATAAAGCTCTAACTTTAGGAAGTGGTCAGTGATCCCATGTCGAAAACTTGTAACCGCTTTGAGGCTTAGGAAATTTGTGAAACTTGAAAAAGTGCATGAGTGTCCGTTTAACACGAGTAAGTGTAGATTTATCTACATATTTGATTGTATCAATATAACTGTATAATAATTTTATTTTTCAAAAAATAGCAAAGATATTATAGGCCAACACGGAAAAAAATAGCAAATTCAAAAGGAGACTAAAAAATATTAAAAAAGGAAAAAAAAATTAAAGGAAATAAGTGAACAATACTAAAGCTAAGCCGATGCATCTGCATCTAGATGTTGAGTCCATGAGTTCCACTAGGACAATCCTATTTGGAGGATATTAGAGATTCATAAAAGCGATTGTCATTGAACAGTAGGAAATATATCATCATAACGGACATAATATAAATATATAATTATCAGTATTGTTAACCGGGTTGCACTAACAATCTCCTTTCTTTGATAATCAAAGCTATATGACAGGTTTTACAACCAAAATATGTGTATATACACACACTCAAAGTGTTCAAAAGGCTAATCTAAGCCTTGTGTACTTTGGCTTTTGGTCTTATTAAGTACAGGGACTGATAAGGTAATTGTTCAATAGTTATTTTCTTTGTATATTTCTTTTGTTTACATGTGCAGGGACTGGATGTGGAGTTATGTTATAGTTGAAGGATTGTCTGAGGCAAGTGAGAGAAGTCCTTATTGAGCAGCTATATATACTTCATAATTAGATCTAGGGTTTAGTTAATTAACTTTATCTCTCTGCGTTTTCTTCTCTCTAAGTTGAGAACCCATTGTAATCGTTTGGTTGTTATTCTTTTCTTTCTGTGTAATTGTTGAACTCAAAACCAGTAGTCACATTTGAAGTGATTGACTGATGTTGTGAATAAAATAAGTGGGGAGGTTGGTTGAATTCATAATCAAATTGTTTTGTATCGATCTTTGTATACTTTCTCACATGGTATCAGAGCAAGGTTGGCTTTGATACGAAGATCGATTGGTTTAAACGTTTTTACAAATTAGGGTTTCAAAAATTTTTTGGGGCTTTTTAAAATTGAGACTGGATCTGGGTAGATCTTGTGGTTAATCGTACTCTAAGTGGTTGAATCTTGTTTATCAAGGTTCAATTGTGGTTTAATCGAAGAACTCATTTTTTAGGGTTTCTAAAATTTGGAGGTTTTTGATTCTTGGTATTTTGTTGTGATTAACACGTGTTAATCGGTGGTGGTTTATTGGATCTTGTTGATCTGGTGGTTGGTTGTTGGTTTTCGTCACATTAAGGTTCACTGTATCGAACTCTAATTCAGGGGTTTTTGTTTTTCTTGATTTGATTAATTATTGTGATTCGTTTATTTAGATATCTGTTGATTTCTAAATAATTTTTTGCTGTTATTAATCTTTTCTTGATTATTTCAGGTTCTTGGTACTATTCCGCTGTGCTAATTGGTGTTTTGATCAGCTTGATCAATTTGTGCTTGGAGTTGCGTTTTTGTAACACCTCTCACACCCTTTCTATTAGGTTTTTTTTAGGATTTGTAGTTATTGCATGAGACGAAGTGTAGGTTCAAGGGATTGATTGTGAGAAGTTGATTGATTGTTGGGATTATTTGTGATTGTTGGGGATATAAGGTGTATCTATTTTTTTTCTTTTGTCTGTTTTTTGATCCTTTATCATGGTGGATGGTGATGGAGGAGCAAGGGGTTCTGGGGGTGAACAAACTGGATCAGTTTGACCCATTGTTCTTGCATAGTAGTGACACTAGTGGTATTCCATTAATAAGTTTTAAATTGGAAGGCACTGAAAACTATAAAGTTTGGTCAGCTGCTGTAAAATTGGCTATTCATACTAAAAACAAACTTGGTTTTCTAAATGGTACACTTGAGAGGCCTGTTGAGGTTGGTTTTTTGCAAGAACAATGGGATAGGTGCAATTCTGTGGTATTGTCTTGGATTCTTGGATGTGTGTCTCAAGATGTGTTTATGGGACAAGTTTTTTCTAATAATGCTAAAACTGTGTGGGATGAGTTAAAAGAAACTTACAGTAAAGAAGATGGTTCTATAATTTTTAATATGCATTATAAGATACATTCTTTTACTCAAAATGGCATACCACTTTCTGAATATTATCTTAAGTTCAATGCTATGTGGAGGCAATATGACTCCCTTGTGGATTTGCCTGCCTGTACTTGTGAAGGTTCTGAGAAACATAAGAAACATCATCAACTTATTAAGTTGATGCAGTTTCTGATGGGGTTGGATGAGGTTTATGCTCCTCTTAGGAGCATTATTCTCACCTCTGATCCAATCCCTGATGTGAAAAGTGCCTTTGCTACTCTGTCTAAAGATGAGTCTCATAGGAGTACTCCATCTTCCTCTGGTTCTAAAAACAATAACTCTGCTTTTGCATCTAAGTTTAACCAAAAACCTAATGAGTGGTCTATGAACAAAAATGGGAACAATAATAATCAAAATAGGAGACTTAATAGGCCTAACTTGGTCTGTACTCATTGCAATATGAATGGTCATACTGCTGATAGGTGTTTTGAGTTAGTTGGATACCCTGCTGGTTTCAAAAAGAGACCTAATAACTTTCAAAATACTGCTAGCAATAACTCTGTTTCAGGTCATAAGGATTATTCTACTGTTTCATCTAATTCTTTCACTGATGATCAGTATAAGAAACTGATGGCTTTAATCACTGAGAAATCTGGATCTGGTTGTATACCTGCAAATGTTGCAGGTATGAACTGTGTTGTCAGTTTTTGTTCTTCTAGATTTTTCAATCATAATTCCAACATAAGCACTTATAATCTTTACATTGGTTGGATTGTTGACTCTGGTGCAAGTCAACATATGACTTACACTATTGTGAACATGTTCAACCTTGTTGATGTTTCAAAACTTAATATGACTGTTGGTCATCCTAATGGGACTAAAGCTTGTGTAACTCATATTGGAAGTTTAAAACTTACTGATAAAATCACTATTCACAATGTCTTGGTAGTTCCTGACTACCAAGTCAGTCTCTTATCTGTTCATAAACTCAATAAAGAAAATAAATATAGGGTGATTTTTGATGAAGATACTTGTATTGTTCAGGATTCTGCTCTAAGGACCCAAGTGGGGACTGGTAGTCTCAAAGATGGGTTGTATTTTCTTAATACAGGTACTAAGTTCACTAATAATAACATTCAAACATGCTGTTTGTCCAAATGTATTTGGCACAACAGACTTGGTCATCCTGCTGACCAAGTTCTTAACATACTTAAACATAAAATTGCTTATAAAGTAGATTCTTCTGCTGAACCTTGTGAGGTTTGCCATAAAGCTAAGCAAACCAGAGAACCATTTCCTCTAAGTGATCACAAAACCAGTGTCATAGGACAGTTGGTTCACTTGGATGTGTGGGGTCCTTACAAGGTTCAAAGTAGAGAAGGATACAAATACTTCTTGACTATTGTTGATGATTTCTCTAGAGCTGTTTGGGTATTTCTGTTGAGGGGGAAATATGAAGTGTTTCAGAACATTGTTAATTTCTATAATTTGATTAAAAATCAGTTTGATATAACAGTTAAGATGTTCAGATCTGATAATGGAACTGAGTTTATAAATCAAAATATGGAAAAGTTTTGTAAAGATAATGGAATCATACAACAAACTTCTTGTTCTTATACTCCTCAACAGAATGGAATAGCTGAGAGAAAGCATAGACATTTACTCAATGTTGCTAGGGCCCTCATGTTTCAGGGGGGGATTCCTTTAAACATGTGGACTGAGTGTGTTCTAACTGCTGTCTACCTGATTAACAGGTTACCCAGTTCTGTCTTATCTGGAAAGTCACCTTATGAACTCATATATAAAATTGAACCAAACATCTCTCATTTAAAGGTTTTTGGCTGTTTATGTTTTGCTACAGTCTTAAACAATTCTGATAAGTTCTCTTCTAGGTCTGATAAATCTGTGTTTATTGGTTATTCTTCTGAGAAAAAAGGTTATAAGTTGTTTAGTCTTGAAAGTAAGAAAATGTTTTTCTCAAGAGATGTTACTTTTTATGAAACAGTGTTTCCTTTTAAGAATAAAACTGAAAATAAAAGTTTTGAGTTTCAGTTTCAAAACACAGATAGTTTAAACTTTTTCAATCATTATCTAGATGATGAAAACTTGTCAGATGATCCCAATGATGAAAAGAGAGATAAAGAACCTAAGAAAAGTGATGGTATAGACCTTTCTTCATTAGGAGGTACTGAAAAACCTGGTGACATCAATAAGGATGAAAGGGTGCATCCTGGTGCATCAGGAGAAGCCACCAATGATGAAAGTGACAATGCAACACTAGAGGAAAATGTAAACCAGTCTGAGGGTGATGACAGTTATTATAATGAGTTCAATAATTTGTTTAATGAACCTGTTAATGTGACACCAGATAGACAAAACACTTTTAGAACATACATAAGAAGGTCTGCTAGGAAAACTCAGATGCCTGTTAAGCTAAGTGATTATGAGGTTGATACTAAAGTAAAGTATAATATAGACAAACATGTCAATTATTCTAAGTTGAATAATGAAAATTACAGTTTCTCTACCAACCTTAATAAAATAAGTGAACCAAAGACTTATAAAGAAGCTTCTACTAATCCAAAATGGATTGAAGCTATGAATCTTGAAGTTGAAGCTCTTAATAGAAATGAAACTTGGGAAGAAATAACTGAACTTCCAGTGGGCAGAAAAGCCATTGGAGGTAAATGGGTTTTTAAAATCAAGTATAAGTCTAATGGTGAAGTTGAGAGATATAAGGCTAGGTGGGTGGCCAAAGGTTATAATCAGAAAGAGGGTGTGGATTATGATGAAACTTTTTCACCAGTTGTGAAAATTGTTACTGTGAGATGTTTATTGTCTGTGGCTGTGCAATTTAGTTGGCCTGTTTTCCAAATGGATGTGAATAATGCTTTCCTTTATGGAGAACTTGATGAGGATGTTTATATGTGTTTACCTGAAGGTTATTGTGATGATAATGATACCAAGGTGTGCAAATTAAAAAAGTCTTTATATGGTTTAAAGCAGGCACCAAGGAAATGGAATGAAAAGTTAACTTCTGTTTTAATTGAAAATGGTTTTGAACAAAGTAAGAATGATTTTTCATTATTTGTTAAAAATAAAAATGGAATTTTCATTGCTTTGCTTGTATATGTGGATGACATTGTCATTACTGGTAATAATGTTCAAGCTATTGATGAAGTTAAAACTTTTATGAGGTCAAAGTTCTTAATCAAAGATTTAGGAAAGTTAAAATACTTTTTGGGTATTGAGGTTCTTAATTCTGATGGGAACATGTTCTTGACTCAAAGAAAATACTGCTTAGAATTGTTAGCAGAGTTTGGTATGTTGGCCTGCAAGCCTTGTGATACACCCATTGAGACTAAGGAATGTTCTGCCAAGCCTGATCAGGTAATTGTTGATGAGCCATTGACTGGTATCACTAATTATCAAAAGTTAGTAGGTAAACTTATTTACCTTACTCATACAAGACCTGATATCAGTTATGCAGTTCATGTCCTAAGTCAGTTTATGCATGCACCTATGCAATCTCATCTTAAATTGGCATTTAGGGTGTTAAGGTACTTGAAAAATGCACCTGGACAAGGTATTTCCTTTTGCAAAGGAAATAACTTGGACATTAGTGTATTTGTTGATTCAGACTGGGCAAAGTGTAAAGTCACTAGAAAATCTGTGACTGGTTATTGTGTTTTTCTGGGTAATAGTCTTGTTTCCTGGAAAAGTAAAAAGCAGTCTATGCTCTCTAAATCTTCTGCTGAAGCAGAATATAGAGCAATGAACTCTGTTACTTGTGAGGTTATTTGGATTCAAAAGATTTTGGCTGAACTAAACATTAGAACATCTCTTCCAGTGCCTTTACACTGTGATAATAGTTCTGCTATTCAAATAGCAGCAAATCCTGTTTTTCATGAGAAAACTAAACACTTTGAGATTGAATTGTTTTTCTTAAGAGAAAAGGTTGCTGCAGGTGTGGTTAAAACTGTTAAGGTTAAGTCTATTGATAATGTGGCTGACATTTTTACAAAAGGCTTAAGTGCACAAGAGCACAAAAAGTTTTGTGATGGTCTTGGCTTGTATGATATGTACAAGGCTGAGATTAAGGGGGAATGTTCAAAAGGCTAATCTAAGCCTTGTGTACTTTGGCTTTTGGTCTTATTAAGTACAGGGACTGATAAGGTAATTGTTCAATAGTTTTTTTTTTTGTATATTTCTTTTGTTTACATGTGCAGGGACTGGATGTGGAGTTATGTTATAGTTGAAGGATTGTCTGAGGCAAGTGAGAGAAGTCCTTATTGAGCAGCTATATATACTTCATAATTAGATCTAGGGTTTAGTTAATTGACTTTATCTCTCTGCGTTTTCTTCTCTCTAAGTTGAGAACCCATTGTAATCGTTTGGTAGTTATTCTTTTCTTTCTGTGTAATTGTTGAACTCAAAACCAGTAGTCACATTTGAAGTGATTGACTGATGTTGTGAATAAAATAAGTGGGGAGGTTGGTTGAATTCATAATCAAGTTGTTTTGTATCGATCTTTGTATACTTTTCCACACAAAGCATAAACAATGACGAGAATGAAGTCAAAACTATACGTATAATAGATACATGTTTGCTGACAACTCAATTAGAGGTAATACAAGAAAGAGCAATTTCATACATGTCTCTGAAAAAACTTAAAGGTATCATATTTACTTAAATTAAAAGTTTTTGAATACGTAATGTGCTATGGCTATGAGAAACTTAGTATATTATATCCTTAACTTTAAACGACATCTTCAACTATTCATATATATTTTTTAGTAATTATATATGTAGCTTCAATGGAGAACAAACCTATCTTTAATATGCATGTTGACTAACATACCCCAGAAATAAGTGATGGCTTCCTCAAGTTTCAATTTCAAAAAAAATTTCATGATCTTAATATTATCCATTCAACTTAATTTAATTTTAGCTGGGTTATGTCTCTAGCTATGAGTTACTTTGGGGGGCTTGGGGCACGATAAATGGGCATGTTCCTTTGGAGTGGACAAACTACCACCTCTTAAGTTTTGTGCTTTTTAATGTGAACACAATTATTAAAAGATTGGTATCCATGTGCAACGTCAGTACATCAAAAGAACTAGATAGATTAATAGTGAATTATAGTCTTGCAAGTCTGTCGATTCTCGATCCGTTTAAGCAAATAAGTGTCTGGCTCATGGCGCGATTAATGGTGCAACCTCATAAGAGGAAGGGGTATGATCACATTCAACCGGCGTCATTCCTACGTGTCGTCTATAACGGCGCGCCAATTCGGCGCCACCACACTACCATAGCCCGGCGCCATTTGATTTGTGAGTGAATTAATGCAGCGTCATTTTGTTCTGAATTTTCTTATTTTTTTTAAAAGTTTCGTATTGTATTTTCTTATTTCATATTGTAATTTTATTTTATGAATGAATATTTAGCTTGTGTGAAAATTTAAAAAAAAAATGAAGTGGGGCTCGAAAAGTGTGAAACGACATGCAAACAGCATGTGAATCAAGGGAGAGATATTTTTGGTGTGTAAATGTGAAATATGAAAAGTTGAGGTGACGTTGATTTGACACAAATGGCAAGATAACGGCGTGTTAACACACCACTTACTCTAAGTTAAGATTTGGTTTGACAAGAGACTATTTTCTAGGTTAAGATTTGATAGAGTTTAACGTGTAAACTTGATAGAGTTTAATGCTTAGATCTTGTTGAGATTTGGATGAGTGATATAGCGCTATATATCAAAGAGTTACATGTAATGTTGAACAAAACTTTCAAACTTGAGCATTCAAAAATTTTCTTCGTCTAAGCAACTAAATAACGAAGAAAACCCTTCGTTATATGTTCCTAGTAATCAAGTTTAAATTTATATCCGACTAATGTTTGTTAAATTCAAAAAAAAAAAAAAAAAAAAAAAAAAAAAAAAAAAAAAAAAAAAAAAAAAAAAAAAAAAAAAAAAAAAAAAAAAAAA
>LBNU01021692.1:100932-118196 GCA_014162995.1 Artemisia annua
CCTAATAAAGGGGCCTAATGGTGGACCTAAGGCTTTAAATACTTGTACAATGCATGCACTGTACAAGTATTTAAAGCCTTAGGTCCACCATTAGGCCCGTTTATTAGGCCTATATATTAAGGTTCTTGCAACTAATGACTTTTCAAATGGTTTGCATGAAAGACTTTGCTCCAGTCAAGCGGTTGATGAAAAAGCTTTTTACTTTGCAAGTTTAGCATTTATTGCATTATTGCATTAAATGCAAAAAAACAAGTTTAACATTTATTGCATTAAATGCAAAAAGCCATAAAAGCTTTTTATCATTGCTCATGCTCTTAGACAACTAATATTAGCTGAGTTACCATAGGTTTTATAAAGTTCACCTATTAGCGCATTTGCTTTAAACAATTACAAAAAGTTTTAGAAAATTTAAAAATAAACATTGATGATATAATTATATGCCATTAATTTTGAAGTCACAATATTCGGTATTAATACATGCCAAAAAATTTATGTCAAAACCCCGTGCGTGCACGGGTATTATACCTAGTGTGAATTGATTCAATAATATTACTATTTGCTATTTTACAATTGTTGGAGGTAGTTGTTTTGGGTTTAATATCATGATTTTTCGTGTTAAAACATCCTATCTTGCCTTCAAATTGGGGTCGAAAATCGCCGTCTATACTAGACGCACCATAAAATAACCATGTGTCGTTTTCTAGTTGGACAGGCCGTCGCACCTATCGCTTGTTCAAGGGATGCCCATTTTTGAGTTCTCTTCAAAATACGACCTTACTATAAGGCTGCCCACAATAAGGAGGGTCAATCCCTCTCTTTTTCCCTGCCACGTCAGCTTTCTCTCTCCAGCGACCTGCAGAAGATTGGGTGCCCCAGTAAAGGCGACCTTAATAATATAATTAGCATGTGGGCCTTTGTTTTTTTATGTGTGTATATACTTGGTCGTGAGGCCGACCCTTTTCGTTTCTTTTCCTACCTGCAATCGGTCGCGACTGATACTCCACAAAAGGGAAGACCGAGTTGTTGTGGCTTGACCGAGTGGGTCGACCGATCTATTGTGTGTAGCCTAAAGAAAAATGTGAATCGTGAATCTTTTCGTAATTTTCCCATTAAATTATATTGCTACATACACTTCGGTCAATAAGTAATTGAAGTACGTGGTACTACAGTAGTATGATGACTATGATCAATGACACAAGTTGAATAATTGAGCAGAAAAAATAAAATTCTACGTACATTGAAGGACCAAAACAAATTCTTTCTTTATAGATTTACACAGTAACGTTATGACTTTACCTAATTTTAAATTCATATTCTCTGTAACAATCAACTTACTTTATCTACAAGAGAGTTGTTAGGCAAGTTAAAGCAAACAGTGATCTAGTTCAAATAGTAGCTAAAGAGTACGTTTTGGATGTGAGTTTTTGTCTCTTGGACACATTAATCACTTGATTGGAGATCCCATTTTGTGTGACGTCATATAAGAATATACTCGTATTATTAGCCGATAGATATTTGGTCCAAGCTTGTGTGTATATCAGGGTCCATTAGTGGTTTTAAGATTGCTTTTCATATGTAATTTGGTGATTAATAAAAGTTGGTCAACGGGGTTTCATTGTTCAACTTGGTATTCGAGCGAGTCTATCTTGAAACCTTGTTAGCCGTTATGAGACCGCTGCTTCTATACCACCCATTACATCTCTTCATCTCTCTTCAATTTTCTAAAGTTATTGACCAAAGCCTAACTGACGCAATGTATCGCTTTGAAAGGACAATATGTTTCACGTTCACAATCATCTTTCTTTAATATCTTTTTTGCTTTTTCTTTTTTCCAATTGCAAATATGATATTGTTAGATGACTAGGGTAGAGCTCAAGTTCATAATTAGGCTTAAGGTTCAATAATCCATGTCTTTAGGCTAACATAATCTTGATAAACAAAATATCTAAACCTATTAAGAAACTAAATAAACATAACAAAAATAAATATAAACTCTATAGTTTATTGTTTAATAGATATTACTAGAAAAAATAATTGCTTTACTAATTTTGTGCTACCCTAAGTACCATTTTTTTTTTTCTTTAGCAAAATAAAAGATATTGATATGTATAACTCGGAGCAATCTTCAACAAAATTGAGGACTGCAAATGTCACAAATGACCGGGACTTGTAAACATTACAAAAGAAAAGGAAATTCAAGTGAGAATCTATTTGACCCATTGAGACATAAAAACACAACATAAGCTTGTAGCTTGAAATCCTTTTAATGCATTGATAAATAGAACTTGACTTCAGACCTTGAAATCTTCATGCCGAGAAAACTACTCATCAAGATGGAAGCTTTGTGGATGAATGGATGTAACCTATAAATCTTCCTTATGTACAATATCAAGTTAGCAACCAATGTCAGCGCTTTTTTTTTTCTTCGTATTTTAAACTAGTTATAATGCCCGCGCACGCGCGGGTTTTTTTTGTTTAATTTTTTGAAATAATTATTGAAAAATTTGAATCATATTGTTAATTGCATCTTATCTATATTTTTTGTATTTATCTTCTACTTGTGTTGTGGATAAATATAAAATGTTACCTAATAAGAAAATAATTTTTTTTTAAATATCTTATCTATATTTTTTGTATTTATCTTCTACTTGTGTTATGGATAAATATAAAATGTTACTTAATAAGAAAATAATATTTTTTTTAAATAAAATTATTACTAAATAAAGTATGGTTCCAATTTTTTTGAAATGAAAAATTCCCAATAGGGGTTTTGTTTTATTATATAAAAGATGAATTAAATTATTCCTTTTTTCATTCTGTCGTAATATTTTTCTTTCTTTGAACCAATAAAGCAATGCATTGCAATCGAAAGTGTTACTAATTTTAAGTTGGTGCATAAGAAGATTTTGAAGATTTGTCTATGCTTGTTAGAAACCGTCTTCATCAACAAAGTGTTTTTTTTGTTAGATTTTATTTTACTTGTTTTTCTTCCAGTCTCGAGTTTTCGCGGTTTCGTCACTAGGACTACGAATGAGTATTTGCCGATACATAACTGGCCCAAGCCCGTGTATGGGTTACAGTCCATTAAATTTTCAATATTGCTCATATGTACACTATAAATAGTTGATGACTAATAAAGTTTAACCAACGGAGTTTATTGTCCAACATAATTTATTTGATTTTTTACCCCATCAAAAAGTTAAATATATGAAGACGAATGTAATACTGACCGCGAATTTACCATTGCAACATTTACATAAGCTCCTATTTGCTTAAACAACATTACCACCAACCTGATGTAATGAGAAAATCAACATCACCATTAAATTCACAACCGATTCACCTTTCATTTTAAACAAATTCATTAAATACAAAAATTAAAATTTCATAATAAAAGAATATAAAATAAATAAAATAAATAAACATTACATTAAAAAGAAATAATAAGCATTACAGTAAAAATTATAAATTGAATTACAAATTATTGTGCATTCGCTCAACATGCAACGTGTCCACTAAATCGGCACGAGGTGTAGGCTATGTTTGGCGACACGTAGCAGTAGCAGTAAGCAGTTGGCAGTAGCAGTAAGCTGTAAGCAGTAAGCAGTAGTTGTTTATTTAAAAAAACGTGTTTGGTAACGTAGCTGTAGCAGTAATTATAAATTGTAAAATTACTAAATAGGTCATATACACATTAAAATAAAATAAATGATTAGACAAATGAGGGTATATATGTAATTTAAGTATCTAAACGCTTGGAGCAATTCTGGAAAGCTTATTCAAGAAGCATTTGGATTGGAGCGGTAACACAATATTTAAACTCTTGTTGAGGTGTTGCCAAACAAGCTTTTCATTTAAAATGCTTACCGCTTGTCGCTTGTCGCTCCTAAACGCTTCCAAATGCTTGTTGCCAAACATGACCGTAGATGTGTTCTGGGTCCCATAATTCCCTAATAACTAGTAATGTTTCTTTTTTAGTTCGTACGAGATAATCCTCACGGTGTCGTTTCTCTGTAAAAAAAGATGGGGGATACTGTCTTTTTGAAACATATTATGTAATATGATGCATATGTTTATCATATTTGTTATTTTTTAAGAGACATTGGTCGTGCAAGATTTTTTATTATAACCTTTTTTTATTTTATTTTTTTTAGAGAACACTAAACGCTCGTTCCGCATCTTGTTGCTTCACGTGTTTGCTTGCACCTTACTCGTTTTGTGTTACCCGCATTAGATGTGAAATGAGTTTAATGACTGTAGCCCGCTCAGGATATATCACTGTCAGTAAGGTAATATCCTCATTTGTACGTCACGTCGTTAGCCTTAACCAAACATCTGGTGCTTTCCCGTCTTTTAGATCGTTGAGCAAAGGCGATTGACGTAAAACAGTTACGTTTTTGTTCACCGCAGAAACACCAAAGAGCGCATGTCAAATCCATAAGTCTTGTAAAGCAATCACTTCTGATAAAATGAATGGATGTGACTCGTGATCACACGAACAAAACTTAGCACGATATTCATTTTGACAACTAGTCCACTCCCAATGTATACAATCAATGCTTCCTAACATCCTGTAAAAACCCATGTTTCTCCTCGTGAGCTAGATAAAGTTTCTCGACATCCGTATAAGTTGGTTTTCGTAGAAAATCTTCTTCGTATATTTTCACAGCATACTTAAATATTCAAAAGAGTCACAAGAAGTTTTCTTACCCAGTTGAAAATATTCATCAACTGCATCTGGAACGGTGTCGTATGTCAATTGACGTGTTGTTAAAGTGCACTTCATCAACGAGGAAATCCCAAACTTTTCCCGTACAATCAAATATTCTTTTGAAAATATTCACAATGATTAGTTACTTCTTCAACTATGCTTGTTATAAATTTTGATTCATTCGGAAAGTCTTGCAGTAATAAATATTCGCCATACATTCGGTTTTTGAAAACATAAGCAACTACTAGACAATAATGAGCACTAAAATGATCTCTATCTATTACGATTCGTGGCTTATTCATATGGTATACCGTCACACTTTTAAAAAACTCTAGATTCAAACTTTTAATTTTTTTTCTTCGTCATCGGGGATGTAAAGATGATATTTTGGGAATTTATATGAGACATTTTTTAAGTTGAGAGTACTGGAGAAAATGTGTTTTGAAAGTGTGATTGAAAATGAAAGTGTATCAAAGTATTGAGGTATTTATAGGTATGGAAGGGATTCGGTAAGAAGAAAAGCTAAAATGATAAAAATAATAAGGATTTCTAGCCACACATTTCAAATAAGAGGGAGACTTTTAAAGGGATATGCATCTACTTTTGTATGTGTATCTGAAATGTGTGGTTATAATTTCTTCTCACTCTTCTTATTTTAATTTTTCTTATTACTTGATCGTAACTCTTATAGGTAAATTTAAATGCATAAAACAACTTTTTCTTTTATCAAATATAAGCCATCGGTGACTTTTTGCCGCCTTTGTTTTATCCCATTTTCATCTTCAAAAAACTCGATCACCACCAAAGCAAACATCTCATAAACGACACTACGACGCGTTGGACGCGTCTCCAACCCACCATTACATCTAGTATAATGATGTAGCACTGGGTATAAAGGTAGTGTTGGTGATCACCTTTAGATCAGCATAAGTGCATAACATTATCTTATTTCGACTTATTTATATCAACTTTAACTTCGTAATGATCACCTCATTAGTTATCATTTAATTAGGCTTTACTTAAGAACAAAAATTATTTTCTTCAACACAAGCATATCTCACATTACACTCATATTAAAAAACAACACAAGCATGATCAACCTGATACGTTGCATTGGAGGATGAGGGATGGTTCATTTAGATCTTTTCTGTCCGAGATGCATGAAATTCGGTCCGAGAACAAGGGAACGAAGTTGAGTGGTTTCACATGGTGTGGTCTCGTTTTAGCATTCCTCGGCACGCGACTCACTTATGGCTTGTTATGAGAAGGCGTCTAAAAACTCACGATAAAATGAGTCAATGGGATGTTGGCAATGATGTCGACTTAAACCTGCTTCGGTGTTCGCTTTGCAAGACACAACCCGACTCACATAATCATTTGTTCTTTGAGTGCTCGTATGCTTCTCAGGTTTGGTTTCGTGTTTTGCAAGTGGGTGAAATTCAGTTTGTGTCAAACAAATGGGATGATATAATGGCTTGGTTACTACCTATTTCTGATCAAGATAATGTTCTCATTATTGTGGCTCATCTTGTCTTAGCTGCGGCTTCGTATTTTGTATGGCAAGAGAGGAACAATCGTGTGCACGAAAAAAGTGAGAGGAATCCCGAGCAGTTGTCCAAGGTTATTGTTGAGATGGTTAGATAAAAGCTTGCTTCTATTCATTTCAAGAAGAATGCTCGGGTCGAAAACATGCGAAAGACATGGAGGATTGCAAGCTTTCAAATGGAGGAAGAATGATTGGCTTGCGCCGTTGTGAGCTAGAGGTCGAGTATTCTATAGTGTTATTTCATTTTTGATCGTCTAGTGTTAGTTTATTGTGTTTTTTAGCATGTTCAAAACACATAGTTTTTTATATTGAAGGGTGGATCATGACCACTCTTCCATGTTCACACACCAGCTGCAGAAATACAAGAAACAAACATACAACATACACCAAAACCAACCTTCTTATCTATACAAAACATGTCTATACAAGACGCCTATATTCACCATTCACTCTCTCTAAGGATATCTTAAGCATAGACTACATTTCCTTCTTATTCCAAACATTCCATATCTCCCCTCATCTTATGACCAACATCATCATCTATATCCATAATTATTATTTATAAGCCAAAAAATAAACTCAGTAACAACAGTGGTGGAGATGATTTTAGACAAAACTATTAATAAGTAACTGATTTTTTTAATATGTTTGTTTCTTGTATTTTAGACAAAACTATTAATAAGTAACTGATTTTAAACCCGACTCACATAATCATTTGTTCTTTGAGTGCTCGTATGCTTCTCAGGTTTGGTTTCGTGTTTTGCAAGTGGATGAAATTCAGTTTGTGTCAAACAAATGGGATGATATAATGGCTTGGTTACTACCTATTTCTGATCAAGATAATGTTCTCATTATTGTGGCTCGTCTTGTCTTAGCTGCGGCTTCGTATTTTGTATGGCAAGAGAGGAACAATCGTGTGCACGAAAAAAGTGAGAGGAATCCCGAGCAGTTATCCAAGGTTATTGTTGAGATGGTTAGATTAAAGCTTGCTTCTATTCATTTCAAGAAGAATGCTCGGGTCGAAAACATGCGAAAGACATGGAGGATTGCAAGCATTCAAATGGAGGAAGAATGATTGGCTTGCGCCGTTGTGAGCTAGAGGTCGAGTATTCTATAGTTTATTTCATTTTTGATCGTCTAGTGTTAGTTTATTGTGTTTTTTTAGCATGTTCAAAACACTTAGTTTTTTATATTGAAGGGTGGATCATGACCACTCTTCCATGTTCGTAAACTCTCATCATTTTTTTAATATATTCACCGGGCATAAACCCTTTACCAAAAAAAAAAAAAAAAAAAAAAAGCCCATACACCTCATAAATATCAACCGACAATCAGTGTCGATCACCCGCCACCAATTCACCCAATTTGTTATGAGATGGCTGACAACAATTGATCTCTCGTCTATGTAATAACAGAGCTTTACTCCTGCACTAGCTGAAAAAAGAGAAATGATTTGGAGGTCTAAAAATATGACTAATTGTGTGGCTAAATTGATTTGACAATATTTTATTGGTTTATGTAAAAGCGGGTCCCTCTCCAGCCATCAATAGTATGCTGTCAAATAGATTAGGCATACTGTTAGGCGTACCAATTAGACACGCCAATCAATGCTGCTGAAAAAATACCCGGCAACCAGAGGTCTTTCTCCCGTTGCTCTCAGTCTAGCAATATCAATACCATGTGTATTTATTTGATTTAGTATAATAAAATAATACACCGTCAGTGCAACAAATGATTATCTTGTAATACATTTGCTTGTTTTTTAATAATTAACGGTAAACTAGATATGAGAACATGTTTGAACTGTCACAAATCAGAGCCGTTGAATTAGGCTAACAATAAATCAGGGCCATTCATCCATGTCTAGTGTCATGTGCAACCATGTGGCTCCAACTATAGTACAAGAGACTGTTTTTTGGACTATCAAAAAGGTATCTTTTATACAAATTGAAATTAGTGAGTTATTGAATATCTGGATGCTCGTGTGTCCGATAATTATATATCTTCTTTGTATGTATGTTGTGGTTGTTAAATTTGGTGCTTATTTTAATTTTCTAATCATTGATACGCCTCTTCTTTAAGACTTGAAATGACAATCTTTTGATTCAATCGTACATAACTTCAACATGATACCAAACTACTACATTGGTAGCTACATAACATAAAAAAGAAATTGTAACATCTAGTTTGCTCTAACTAACCGTATATAACGACCAAAATATTAGCACAATTTCCTTTTGTGACTGAAAAATAATTTTTTATCAAAGAACTTTCAACAATTTAGCCAATAGCGTTATCCATTTATCATGGATAACTTCACAGCAAAACAACAAAACTTCATTTGTTAATTTGTAGATATACTCAATCTAAACTAGAAAGATATGTCGTGTACTCGTTTGATAAACCTTTTTCACCATGTCTTTTTCATTTGAGAAGTTATAACTTCCGAACCATAGGTAGATTTGTTAATAAAGCAGCTAATTATGTAGTATTTCTTAGAGTAATAAAGTACAATACCAATTACTAGTTTTGAACTTTTATGGTATTTGGGGGTTCAAAAACGATACGGTATTTGCTTTTAAAAGACCAATGATCTCATCTTCAATGATATTAAACATCTTTCCTTTTTATGGATTTTGAGTAGAGCTAAAATAACATTCTCTCAATTGGATTAAATGGTTTAGTGATCCATGTAAAGCTCTCTCTCCCCTAATGTATCATTTTTTGTTCCCTTAGCTCCGTGTTAGGGCTTGTTAATATAAAATGCCGGTAAACAAAAGTTTTAAACCTTTATGGACAAAGGCAATGTGTCAAGATGATGAGACAGTTTTACAAAATTTGTTGATTGATCATTTGATTCTAAATATGTAATACATTTGTTTTCGTGGAAATTAATCATCTTCTTATACACCCATAGGACGTCAGGATACCTATCTGTTAAGCTTTGAAGTGATGTACATATGAGCTAAAAAGTAAAACCGAATGTGAGTCTATACAAGACGTATAAAGACATGATCAACTATTAAAAGAATAATCGGTCACTTATCATACAAAACGAGTAAGCTTTCACATGGTGTTTAAGAGGTGCATCAAATGCAAAGCTATTCATGGACAGTCAAACGACACGAGCCGACATTTTTATTAAAGAATATCAAATCGGTCGTTATACAAAATGACTAAGCATTTAAATGGTGTATAAGAGGTGTATCATATGCATAGAAAACACACAAGTTAGATGACTAACTGAATTTTGCTCAAATGATAGTTGCAACTATATTGAAATGATACCAAAGTACTGTTTTTTTACTTCTTTTACTATAAAGTTCTGAATCTTTTTTTTGAATTATAAAGTTCTGAATCTACTCAAGAGATGATGAGAACATTTTATTTCATTTAAAAAGTTGTAATTATGATAAAATCATTAGATATGCAAACAACTACAAACCAAAACTTGATATGTGAACTTGTCTACCAATATCCATGACTTTTAAAAATCATATTTTTTTTTTTTTTTTTTCTTTTCTATAGAGGGAATATAATTATTAGTCAATTGTAATTGACAAGTACAATTATAAGTTATAGATGTGATGGCAACCTTTTCAAGAATGCCCATAATGTTTATAGGAAATGGCCAAATATTCTTAAATTTCTCATTTATTACCCAACAAACACCAAAAACAGCACATACCCATTGTCCAATTTTCCCGAAGGGTGAGTCTAAATACACCAATATGATATCAAAATAATTGCAACAATTAATTTGTTTTTACTTTTAATTCATTAAATGCACAAATGATTACACTAATCATTGTCTTTTTTTATTTCCTTATTTCATTTTGTTATTATTCTTATTTTTTTACTTATGAAATTATACTAATTTATACTTTTACTAATTTTAAACTTTTATTCACGCACATGATAGAAAAAATACAAAGTATATTCTATATTGAGTAATTTAACCTAATGAAAACGCAAATTATAATAACCTACGGGTGTATTAATTTTTGAATTATCTTGCTTCTCATGGCCGTCCCATTGATTTGGGTGGCCCAGTGTGAAATTACGAATGAGACCCCCATAAAAAGTTTAACTACTTTTGAAAATAAAAAGTTATTTGATATTACGCAAAGACACTAAAAATTCAACATTGATAATATTTAACAAATACACTAAAAATTCAAACCATTATATACTTATATATGTATAAAATTATAAATATTAATGAATGTAAATTAAATTTGATGCCCCTTACAACGAGGGGCCCTGTGCGATTGCATCACTTGAACATGCTAATCACCGCCACTGTTGCTTCTTGAAGTTACACCAACAACATATCTTTTGATGTCTTTATGATATAATATTGTACGAAAAGATATATATTACACGTGTCACTGCAGCAAATGATCTAAAACACATTTACTTATTAGACCGCGCACAACAAACCTACAACGACCCACAGACGAATTTTTACCACACCAAGACAACATTCTTCTTTTTTTTTTTCAAATTTTTGTAACAACAAAATTAAATTTCATTAATAATAAAAACATTACATAAAATTCAAATAATATTAAAACATTACAATAATAATTAAAAACTTAAACTAATAATCTAAGTTGTATCATGCCTTGATTTATTCTTTCATCTTCAGCGGCTTCGGTTGAATCAAGTTTGAATTCGGTTCGGTTTGGTTTTCGGTTTGACCCAGAAATTTTTTTTAACCGAACTAACCGAACCGAATAGCCCGATAACCGAACCGATGAACACCCCTAGTGGTGGGTCGAAAATGAATGGTTGATGATACACCGGTTAACCGAAAATTCGGATCCGGTGTTGAATTGTAGTTTGAATTGTGGTTTTGAGTGAGATATTTATAGCGTAAAATAAAGTATTTAACTTTATTTATTTATTTTTATTTTTTTTAAATGTATGAAACGGTAAAGTGTTGAAAAGTGAGAAATATTTGTTATTTTGTGGTTACCCGAGCAATAACTTGATTTTGTAGCAAACGAATTTATTTATTAAAAAATTAAAAGATAAAAGAAGACTTTGGAAAATGACGGATGAAAAGAAAACGCTAACTAGTAGATTGAAACTAAGCAATGAAAAATAGGTAAATAAAAACATTCTTAATTGTAGCTCGATGAGAAAACGTTGTAGAAACGACGAAACGGTGGATTAAGGAAATAATCAAATAAAACGTTAAATCAGTGGATTAAGAAAAACAATCATAAAATTCGTAAAAATTCAGTTTTATAAAACCTAGTTCGTAATAATCCAGATTTGTGAAATCGAGCTATTTTATAAAGTTTGTAAAATCCGGTTATTAGATTTTTTATTTTTTTTTCCTTTTATAAATGCACAATTATTATTATTATTATTATTATTATTATTATTATTATTATTATTATTATTATTATTATTATTATTATATTTAATTTTGTAAAATCTCGATTACTAAATTCTTTTTTTGATAAATTCATATTAATCCATTTTTTTTAAGTTTATAAAAACTCAGAATTTTTTTAATAAGTTTATAAAAAGGTAAAAGGGAAATAAAAAGATATTTTTTATAAGTATTATAAAGGTAATAAATGTGTTATTAAATATGAGACAAAAAAGTTAGAAGTGAAATAATTATTGCATTGGAAAATACAAAGGTCAAAAGAGTTTTGGTGTGTTTAGTAGCACTCTGTTTGAATCTGCAAAACTCCAAATAAAGTTTCATATACGGGAGACATTTTTTCAAATAGTTTTCTGAATATATGGACTACTTTTGTTTTTATTTTAGGGCCCGTTTGGTATGTGGGGTTTATGAGGGTTTAGGATTTAATAAATGCAAAAGATATGTTTGGTTGAGTTTTTGGGATAAGGGTTTGGCTTCTAATCCTAAATATGAGGGTGTGTAGAAAAGGAGGGTGTTTTGAGGGTTTTTATGACACAAGTGGGGCCACTAGCTTTCCACTCCACACATTTCTTTATTTAACCATTTATTATTAAATATAAATAATTTTTAATTTATATTTTAATATATAATATATACTTAAATATTATTTTCTCTCTCCAAATCTAAATCCTAATCTACAACTTTACATTCAAATCCAAATCCTAATCTAAACCCACCTACAAACCAAACGGGCCCTTAGATTCTAAAAATTTTCATTCAGTTCATTGATCTTTTTAGAAATATTATAACAAAATAAGAACGAACAAAATTGCATCTAATTTTTGTCTATAAAGTATTAATACAAACTTAATGATTATTACATTTGACAATTCATACATGTAATACAAAATCATTGCTTTAACTACATCAACCTTTCACTTGATCACATTAGAGCATTGGATGTAGATGAAGAGATTTATCTTCTCATTCGGGCCCCACGTGTGCCACATCATCCAACACCTCTTCACAACTAACCCCCTCACTAAACAACTAACCTCAACTTCTTCATTCAGGCCCCACCACTTACAACTTTATTTTTTATTCATTTCATTAAATAAATTGAATTCATTTAACAAATTATACAAAATACATTACATTCAAATAATACAAATAATATTTTGTGCTTGACTTGGCTGTTGTATAAATTTAAAAACTAGTTATACAATGGCAGCTAAATAAAATATCTATAGAGGCTCATTGACTTATTGAACTAATATGGCCCAATAAGCAACACTGTCACCCAGTCCCTACAATAAATAAATGATGTTTCTATCTTCTTCTCCACCCTACCCAAGTTAACCACCCGCCACCACAAAAGAAGAAGCTTCAATCTTTATTGATTTTTATCAAGATCTCATCTCAGTATATCCCAATTAATTATCACGTACTCGCAAAACACATCAACAAAAGAAAGGGAAAAAGAAAAGAAAAAAGAAAAAGAAAAAAAAGGACGAGAGATGTCAGAGTTCTTCCTCGTCATGGCCACGATTAGATGCTCAACGGCGAGCAACGGCGAGCCTCCTTGGTGTGGCGGCGAGCTCGGCAAACGAGCCACCTAGGATGGCGACGGCGATCACCCCTCCACACCCAATGCTCTTACGACGTTAAAACCAAAATCGTCCAATTATGTTATTTCCTGTAAAAGTCGTTGATTTTTTACATCAATCAAATCATCTCTAAGTTCTGGGCATATTTAAGTTATCTCATTAATTTAGTCGGACAATCTCACGTGACACTCAGTTACATTAAAAAAAATACAACTTCATCTCATTTCCATAATCATTTTACCATAAAACTTCATGTATTTGACTCGAAAACTCTATTTTTTCAATTCCGTCTAAATGAGCTAAACTTCAAATCTTTATGTTAACACATATGGTTCTTGAAAAAAAATCGGTAAAACAAAATAAGAATTATATCAAATCACCTATAAAAGTCAAATTTTGTCTGACGTTAAGATAACTGATATAACTGGTATTCTCGTGGCAGTTTCTAAACTTTTACCTATCAAACCATTACAAGGTGCTCACACACAAGGGCGGAGCTACATGAGGACCGGGAAGGGTCCCGGCCCCCTAGACCTAAGCCCGTTAGTGTATTTATTTGCGATTTCATATGTTAAAATAAAAAAAAAAAATCATCTCAACCCTCCCATCTAATATTTTTCTCGAAAAAAAATTGTTCCGGCTTTCCTACAAAATTTTTTCTAGCTCTGTCACTGCTCACGCTACACATTTTAAACACAGTCTCTCTTTTAAAGTTTTAAAGACACTTTATCTATCACTTGGTTTAGTTTGAAGATGGTTTGGTTTCAACTTTGACCTTTTAAACTAGGGTAAAAGCCATATATTAGCAACGTACTTTCACAAATTTTCAAATCTAGGTAACAAACTTTTTTTTATTACTAATCAAGTCATTGAAACCGGCTAATTTGCGACGATATAGTAAATNTGGAATGCACTAACGTGAACAATTGCACGTAGGATAAAAAACTTGTATCCGGTCACACAAAGGTAGCACGTACCAAGATAACAAAAAACAGGGAAAGTACGTTACATTAAGTGGACAAAAAATAATACCTGTACCAAAATGGAACAAAACTGGAAAGTACGTTGCCTATTGTACGCTAAAACATCGGGAAATGAAAAAAAATACATTGACTGACACTTTCTCGCATTGTATGTTGCAACTATTTTTTTTTTCATTGTAACACAAAACTTGGACATTTTTTGGCTATTGTAATGTACTAAAGGGGCGGGTTCGCATCGTTAGCCTTACACTTAACGGTCGTTAGTAAATATACTTGAAATTCCGTTTTCTTCCGATTTTTACACCGTTTTCATCCGTTTTCTTACGTTTTTGTCCGATTTACACGTTTTCTTATTTTTTTTTCGTTTCGTACGTTTTTTTTTACGTTTCCACCTGTTTTTTTACGTTTTCACCGGTTTTTTTACGTTTCTTCGTTTTTTTTACGTTTTCGCCAATCTTTTAAGTTTTCGTCCGTTTTTTTACAGTTTTCGTCATTTTTTTACGTTTACGCCCGTTTGTTTACGTTTTCAACTGTTCTTTTTACGTTTTCGGCCTTTTTTTACGTTTTCGTTGTTTTTTTTATGTTTACGCCCGCTTTTTTACGTTTCACCCCGGTTATTACGTTTCACCGGTTTTTACGTTTTATTCCATTTTTTTTATGTTTCGTCCGTTTTTTTACGTTTAACCCGGTTTTTTACGTTTTCACCCGGTTTTTAATGTTTCTTCCTATTTTTAATAACTTTTTTCGTCCGTTTTTTTTTACGTTACCACCGTTTTTTTTTTTTACGTTTCACCCCGGTTTTTTTTCGTTTTCTTCCATTTTTTACGTTTTCGACCCTTTTTTTTACGGGCCTAAACGTAAAAAACGGACGAAAAGGTTGAAAAACCGGACCCGAAAAACGTAAAAAGCAACGAAAACGTAAAAAACGGCGAAAACGTAAAACTGGGTGAAACTTAAAAAAACAGGCGTAAACGTAAGAAACGCATGAAACGTAAAAAACGAAGACGAAATGTAAAAAAATGGGCGAAAACGTAAAAAAACATGGCAAAAAGTAAAAACAATAAAAACCGGGTGAAAACGTAAAAAAACGGGCGTAAACGTAAAAAACTGGCGTAACATATAAAACAGGAAGAAACGTAAAAACCGGAGCGAAAACGTAAAAAAGGCTAACGTAAAAAAAAGGACCGAAAACGTAAGAAAAACACGCGAAAACGTAAAAAAAGGGATAAAAACCGGTGAAAAACGTAAAAGCGGTAGAAACGTAAAAAGGGGCGTAAACGTAAAAAACGGACCAGAACGTAAAAAATGGGCCGAAAACGTAAAAAACGGACCGAAAACTAAAAAAATAGGCGAAAACGTAAAAAAACATGCACAAACGTAAAAAAATATGGTGAAAACGTAAAAAAAACAGGCGTAAACGTTAAAAAACGGAAGAAAACGTGTAAAAACGGATGAAAACGTGTAAAATCGGAAGAAAACAGAATTTTAAGTTATTTACTAACGACCGTTAGTGTAAAGGACTAACGATGCGACACTTAGTACATACAATAGCAAAAAATGTCAAGTTTTGTGTTACAATGAGAAAAAAAATAGTTGGCAACATACAATGGTAAAAAGTGTCAAGTTCAATGTATTTTTTTATCATTTTCCCGCTAAAACTCCTTTATCTATCACTTGGTTTAGTTTGAAGATGGTTTGGTTTCAAGTTTGACCTTTTAAACTAAAAAGGAGTAAATAATAATCTCAACAAGTCACAACATAAGTTGAAAAAGGTTTGACACAAACAACTATAACCTCGTCAGATCCGTCCTCTTCTTGTTGGGTCCTATAAAACATAACTCTATAATCTCTCTGCTCTCTTTTTTCTTTTCTTTCTTTTGTCAGCCCATTCATTTTCCCAGACACATTTTCACACCTACACATACTGTAACATGTATATATAGGTCCACACACACTAAAAACACACACACACTAGTTTCAAATTTCATTGGTTGGGTTTCAACCATTGTCCTTCATAGGTAAATACCCATATCAAATCTTTAACAAAAAAACTCATTTTATCCATTTTTATCAATTTTTATCATTTTTTTTTAATTTTAAGTTTGAGGTTAAAAATGGAAAAAAGTAGTATGTTTTTTTGGTCCATTTTTTTTACAATTAAAAAGCTTGGATTTTTTTTTTTTTTGGTAGTGTTTATTTATGTTTAAAAGGGTATCCAAAAATGTGTTTATATAGTTGTGTGCTTGTGTTATTTGGGATTTATGTAACAGTTGACTTTTTGTTGACCAGGTCATATTAGCAAGGTTTCAAGATTTGGGAGTTTTTGTTTGATTGTAAAAAGATTGAATGGCTAATCAAGTAAGTTGTTCCTTTTCTTTTTTTTTTTTTTTTTTTTTTTTTTATGATCTGAAATATTTTAGTAATTGTTTATGTATAGTATTAATTAGAAGATTTTTTGTGTTTTTAAGTTATTGTTTAGATCTGTAATGTGATTGGGGTTTATCTTGTTGTTGATTGCCCCAAGATCTTAGCTCCAAGTTTATGGCTTTAATTACAATTTTAATTTTCTTGAAATGTGTTTTAAATATTGATTTTAAATGTTTATGTTGGCTTTTATGAAGTTTTATGATAAAATAAATTTTTTTTGCTTGGTGAATATTTGACAATGATGCCATTTTAATGCCTGAAATTATGAATTAATTGCTCTTTAATTGAATATATTGTTGTTAATTTGCTTTTTGTTTATTTATGTGCAAGTTTTGTGCCAAGTAATTATAGTTTTTATGCTGCATTTCAGTCCAAATTTCTCACACAGTCTAATATGTTTTCAGATGACTAGAAATAGTTCTAAGAGTGATTAATTACATAAATATGGATTTACGAGACGAAAGCTCGAGACTTGGATCGACTTTGAGGAATTTATCGTCATCATCATCAGTCTTTTTCTCAGCAAATCAGTCACCTTTTTTCTCTCCAAGATCATCATCATGTTGGCAGCCGGCTGATCTTTCAGAAGCTGCGTGTGACGGTA
>LBNU01021692.1:118404-138738 GCA_014162995.1 Artemisia annua
TTTTTTTTTTTTTTTTTTTTTTTTTTTTTTTTTTTTTTTTTTTTTTTTTTTTTTTTTTTTTTTTTTTTTTTTTTTTTTTTTTTTTTTTTTATTTAATTTTTTTATATCAGATCTGAAATATTGTAATTTTTAATGTATAGTATTAATTAGAAGATTCTTTGTGTTTTTAAGTTATTGTTTAGATCTGTAATGTGATTGGGGTTTATCTTGTTGTTGATTGCCCCAAGTTTATGGCCTTAATTACAAATTTAATTTTCTTGAAATGTGTTTTAAATATTGATTTTAAATTTTTAATGTTTATGTTGGCTTTTATGAAGTTTTATGATAAAATAATTTTTTTTTGCTTGGTGAATATTTGACAATGATGCCATTTTAATGCCTGAAATTATGAATTAATTGCTCTTTAATTGAATATATTGTTGTTAATTTGCTTTTTGGTTATTTATGTGCAAGTTTTGTGCTAAGTAATTTATAGTTTTTATGCTGCATTTGAGTCCAAATTTTCTCATACAGTCTAATATGTTTTCAGATGACTAGAAATAGTTCTAAGAGTGATTAATTACATAAATATGGATTTACGAGACGAAAGCTCGAGACTTGGATCGACTTTGAGGAATTTATCGTCATCATCATCAGTCTTTTTCTCAGCAAATCAGTCACCTTTTTTCTCTCCAAGATCATCATCATGTTGGCAGCCGGCTGATCTTTCGGAAGCTGCGTGTGACGGTATTTACTCTTAAAAGTTTTAACCTTTTTTAATATATTTCTGATACTGTAAGATTCAAATCCTTAACAAATGTTACACTATATTTTCAGATGGTCCTGTTCCGGTAGCAAGTACATCTAGTGATCGACATAACTTTGATCTATTAACGTCCTCAACCAACCCGTCCACCAGCAATCCGTTATTATATGCCACATGTCACGAAAATGAAGCTTTTGAGCACAGAGAAAAGCCAAGGAAAGTGTCCAGAAGCCCAATATCAAACTACACACCACCATCAACCTCGTACAATCCAACGAGATTAAGAAGCTTCGATGTGTTTATAGGATTTCATGGTAAAAAACCGATGTTGTCAAGATTTGTTAACTGGCTTCGAGCTGATTTAGAAGTACAAGGATTAAGTTGCTTCGTGACTGATAGAGCAAAATGTAGGAACACTCGAAAGCATAGCATTGTAGAGAAGGCTATGGACGCGTCAACATTTGGTGTCGTCATCTTAACAAGAAAATCTTTTAGGAACCCGTATACAATTGAAGAGCTAAGATTTTTTGCAAGTAAAAAGAATTTAGTCCCGATTTATTTTGACGTGGGCCCGGATGATTGTCTTGTTAGAGATATAGTCGAGAGACGAGGTGAGACATGGGAAAGACACGGTGGAGAGTTATGGCTTCTTTATGGAGGGTTAGAAAATGAATGGAAAGAAGCAGTCAATGGGTTGATTCGTGTTGATGAATGGAAACTCGAGGCTCGTGATGGTAAATGGAGAGATTGTATTTTACGAGCTGTGACACTTTTGGCATTAAGGTTAGGTCGAAGAAGCGTTGTTGATCGGTTAGCAAAGTGGCGGGAAAAAGTTGAAAACGAAGAGTTTCCTTACCCTCGGAACGAGAATTTTATTGGGAGAAAAAAGGAACTATCAGAACTTGAGTTTATGCTTTTTGGTGACGTTATTGGGGACCGAGAACAAGATTATTTCGAACTTAAAGCTAGACCCAGAAGAAAGAACTTAATACATAGTTGGGGTAGAAGCAATTCAGCAGATGAACGTAGGAGAGAGTCAAAACCTGAGGCTAGGAGTCGAAGAAGAAAAGGGAAAGAACCGGTAGTTTGGAAGGAATCCGAGATGGAAATCGAGATGCAAAATAACGAGTTTTTGCCAAAGCCGAAACCCACGAGACGTAAACGGGCTATGAAAGTTGTGTATGGTAAGGGAATCGCTTGCGTGTCTGGTGACTCGGGTATCGGCAAAACAGAGTTACTTCTTGAATTTGCGTACAGGTTTCATCAGAGGTACAAAATGGTGTTATGGATCGGAGGCGAAAGTAGATACATTCGACAAAATTACTTAAATCTGTGGTCTTTTTTGGAAGTTGATGTGGGTATCGAGTCAGGTTTGGAAAAAAGTCGAACAAAAAGCTTTGAAGAACATGAAGAAACCGCTATAGCCAGAATCCGAAAAGAGCTTATGAGAAACATTCCATTTTTGGTCATCATCGATAATTTAGAATCCGAAAAAGATTGGTGGGACCACAAACATGTTATAGATCTCTTACCTCGATTCGGTGGTGAAACACATGTTCTTATATCCACACGCATGCCAAAATTACTAAATATGGAACCTTTACGTCTTTCATTTTTATCAGGCGTTGAGGCAATGTCGTTAATGCAAGGAAACATCAACGAACGGCCGAGTCCTGTTTCAGTATCAGAAATTGACGCGTTACGGACAATTGAAGAAAAACTCGGGAGGTTGACTTTAGGTTTAGCAATTGTTGGAGCAGTTTTATCCGAACTCCCAATAACCCCTAGTCGGTTATTGGACACAATAAATCGAATGCCTTCGAGTGGAAGACGAAATACGTTTCTTTTGCAGCTTATTGAGGTTTGTTTCTCGATATTTGACCACGCGGATGGTCCAAGAAGTTTAGCGACTCAAATGGTTCTTGCTGGTGGTTGGTTCGCACCGGGGCCTACCCCGGTTTCATTATTGGCTCTAGCTGCTAAAAGGGTCCCAGAAAAACATCATCGGACACAGTTATGGAAGAAGATTTTGAGATCGTTAACGTGTGGGTGTTCGTCTTTATATGATAAAAAATCCGAAGCCGAAGCGTGTTCGGTTCTGTTGCGGTTCAACATTGCCAGGAGTTGTAGTAGAGACGGTTATATTCGGTTTAACCAACTAATTAAGACGTATGCACGTAAACGAAGTGTCACTGGGACAGCACATGCCGTGGTGCAAACGATCGTGACAAGAGGTACAATTATTCATAACTCCGATCATATATGGGCTGCATGTTTCTTGCTACTGGGATTCGGGAACGACCCTATAGTTATCGATACAAAGGCATCAGAATTACCTTTTTTAGTCAAAGAAGTGATTTTACCGCTTGCTATAAGAACTTTCATTCGGTTTTCGCGGTGCACTGCTGCTTTAGAGCTCTTGCGGCTATGTACTAATGCACTTGAAGCAGCTGATGAAGCGCTTGTGACACCTGTTGAAAAGTGGCTCGATAAATCTTTATGCTGGAAACCTATCCAAACTGATGCTCAGTTAAACCCAAGTTTATGGCAAGATTTAGCTCTTTCGAGAGCTACTGTTCTTGAAATTAGAGCTAAATTGATGCTAAGAGGAGGACAGTTTGATATCGGGGATGACTTAATTCGAAAAGCTATCTTTATTAGAACTTCTATATGTGGCGAAGATCATCCAGAAACTGTATCTGCCCGTGAAACGCTTAGTAAACTTACAAGACTTTTAGCTAATGTTCAAATGCATACTTCACCATAGATTATTTATACACAAGTTCTTTTACAATAAAGTTTACTTTTTATACCATTTTTGAGTACCGGAGGTGCGTTTGCAATTCTGTTTCACCATCTTTCTTGTGCAAGTGGTTGCATTTTGTCGTTTGTACTCGACTGATGGTTTCAAGAAGAACGGGAATTGAATGCAGGTAATCTAAGATTCATGACATTTATCTTTTTGGAAATATTGTGTATGAATTGACCATTTTTTAAATGATTGTAGGTTGTTTATATTTAGTTTACAATAAGAGCTTCTTTTACAGAGAAATTTTATTCCATTTTGCATATTTGACTTTTGTTTGCAACATTTCGGCATATTTGCTAAATATCGTTCACACGGCTTCAAGAACAGAAACAAATACTAATTAAAAGGGTTGAGACATTCACATTGGGTTTTCAGGATTTGAAGCTTATTCTTAAGTAAGTGATCGCATCATATGGGTTTTAGGCACAAATGTAAATTAGGAGGTTATGTTTCTGAATTGATGATCTGATTTTGATGCATAATATGGTGTTACCCCTACGCTTTAGGCTTACGATGCCAATGCTTTTCAGACTGAAACAGATATGGTTTTCTACACGTTTTTACTGTTCTTGTTACGATGGTGAATGTTGCTTGCACTTTTTTCTGAAACATGAGAGGATGCATATCGATTTTTTAAGTAAATGAAAATGCTATTCAGGAATGAATTCTCTTGAATTAAGTAGTACTCAATCTAACATGACAGCGTAAGAAAATTTGATTTGGCAGCCTCTTTTCAACTTTGTTGGCAGTCTCTTTTCGATATTGCAACCATTAAATTTTCCATACACACCACTAGATTGTGGTATCTATAGTTGTACTCTACTATGTTATATTCGATATTGTATAGGTGTTTGCGGTGGTATACATGCTAATTCCGTCGTCTAATGCTACAGGTTCCGAATTGTGAACATACTGCTAAACCAAAAATTACATTGGATATGGTTTTTTAAATGTATCTGAAGTATATACAGTAATTAAGTTGCAATCTGATTATTCAGTTCACATGTTTGTTTCATTCAACATTCTTGTTACTTGTTTTCTTGTTTCTATTGTTCAGGACATTGGTAAAGAATAATTTTCATATGTTGTATATATTTTAGGGATAATGATAAAAAGAAAAATGTAACTAACTTGTCAAAAATTATGATCGTATGTACCCTACTAAAATTTTGACCTTTGTGTATATCCTACTCTTCAAGTTTGACCTTTGTGTGCATTATTTAATTTAATTTTTTGATGATTTTACCTCTCCGTTACTGATAAACAGAGGTGTACAATTGTCACAAAATACATACAAAAGCCGAAATTAAAAAGTATGGTACATATAAAGGTCGAAATTTTAGTATGGTGCATAAAACGGAATGGGATCCTCTCAAGTTAGTTACATTTTTTTGTCATTAACCCTAGATTTTATGAAGAAGTGAAAATGGTAATTTTATGTCATATTTATCAAAAGATTATTAACAATTTAAACTAAGCGAAAGAACATGAGCAGAACACCTACAAAGTGTCAGTGTTTTCATTATCTCAAAACTCACTAGTTCTAGTTTTACCCCAGAAACTAAAGACTATCTATACAGTTGAGCTTAAATCTATCCCTGAGATCTTATAATTTATATATTACACACACACATACAAGCATAAATAAACTAGGAACCATAATATTATGTAATATACTAGGTTTTAACAGAGTCAGGCAAAAAAAAAAAAAAAAAGAAAAAAGAAAAGAAAAACAGCGGAGGCTAGGATTTATCCAGGCCTGGCCACAACTGTTTCCGAGTCGAGGCAGCTTTCAACTAGCATTTGAACTAAAATGTCCTCAAGTAACACCAGACAGGCCTTATCAAGCCTTGCTTTTAGGACCAGGATTAGGCTTTGCCTGATTTCCTATAGCTATCAATAATGATGTCTCAGTAGTTTAAACTTCTTTAAGCAGATAGTATTACAACAATGAGCAGAATAAGAATTATACCATTGATCAATATGATAGAAGTGGTCTAGGAGAGACCCAATAGTTGCCCCAAAAAGAAAGGAGGCGATAAAGATTCAAATACACCTAAGAAACCACCTCCCTGTATCTATTTTCTTGATCGACCACACAAAGGCAATGAAATTAATCCCAATGCCCACCCCTTGAAGCTCAAACCAAACAATCCCAGTGCCCACCCTTTGAAACTCAAACCAAACTATCATATGGACATCGAGTTTGAACCAATCCTAGCTAATGAAACCAATGGAGACAACATCAAACCAAAGGTTATAGCGGTCAAACCAGACGCGACGGTACTTAAATAAAATTGGGACCAAACAGGAGTTTGTAGTGTCGGTTCAGTTCCGATGCAACCTGTTTGGTGTGAAACGAACTTTAAATTGTTGGAAGTCTAATTTGTTTGTGCAACAAACTGTGCTTCATTCAGATAGAAAGACAAGTCCTGATCCCTATTTGAATCACTCCGGTCTTGGTTCATGTCTCCGGTTTTATCGGTTTGGAACGAATTTTGCACACCCTAGGTTATATATATCAAGATTACAACGTAACTGATCCTTATTTTATTTGTTCCCATCTTCTTGATAGTTATACTAAATGTGGTACAACAAGTTATAATAATGTCTCCTTCGCCTGATAGAGCTCCTTCACTACCCCGTCATCATTACTCCATTCATCTTCAATCGTTGATTGAAACTGGCAACCACAAGCCTGGAAATAGATGGTGCCATGCACAATCATCGTTAAATAAATAGAAGTTTTTTCCTACCTTTTTTTTAATATAGAGGGTCATAATAGGGATTATACATTTTGCATATATTTCAATTGTAAATAATCGGAGAAGTTAATGATCACATATGCAAGTTGATTTTGTTAATATCTATCCCAAAAATATATTCACAATTCAAAATTACACACATCTTATCTTCTTCCGATTATAAAATCCCCAAATAATTAGGTTTACGCAAAAAAATTCACGACTAAAACAACTAAACGACGGTTATTTCTGGTGATTAATAGAAGGTATTTCATTAATTTTGTGATTGTAACAGCTTTTAATTGTGATTAATATATAAAACCATGATTCGATTTTGATTTGTATGTGTTTTTGAATAATGNTTTTTTTTTTTGAGGTATACTTCTGTTTATGACTTTGAGTTTCTATGATGTAACATAATTTAGTTGATTCGTTGAGAGGAGTTAAGTTATACATTTGTGTAAAATGCATTTATATTTTGAGTGGTAACTGGATTATAAGGTATAATTTGTGTGAAATACATTTGTGTTTTGATTTTTAAATGGATTATAAGCTATAAGTGTGTTTTGAACTTAGTTAGGAATAGTAATTGTATTTTAAAAGTACATGTGTATGAAAAAATTTAGTGTTTGGATTGATAAATGGTTTTTGAGGTATAGATGCCGTTTGCTCTAAATTAGGTTTAGGAAGATTATATTAACATACATTTGTGTGAAATACATTTCTCTTTGAAGTGGTAGTTGGATTGTAAGTTATACATGTGGTTTGATATGAGATAGGATTTTTTGGTTGGTATTCTTGACGTTGTCTTTGAAGTAGTATTCTTGATTTTTTGCTTGGTATTCTTGATACATGTTTGTTTTTATTTTTTTATTATTTTTTTTTTATCTATGAGAGTTAAGGTATACATTTGAGTTAAATACATTTGTGAATGTAATTGTGTGTTGATACTAGTTAAGGTATATGTTTGCGTTAATTGAATTTGTGTTAGGTATAATTAATAAATGGATATAAGTGTAGCATGTCTTTTTATTTGTGTTATGATAAGTAAATATTGTGAAATACATGTGTTTGACATACGTTTGTATTAATATCTAGATTGTATATTATTTTGTTTTCGGCATAACCTGTGTTTGTCATAGTAAGTCTATTAGCATCGATATTTTCGAGTATAGAAGTAAAAAGTGAAAACGCATTTGTATTTGATAGAGTTTGATTAGATGTATGACTGTGCATTAGTGTATAAGGCAATTCATATATGTGTTTCAGAATTGAGGAGAAGCGGCAGAGTGAGAGGCAAGGAACTTGTTGTTGAAGAAAATACAGTCGATGATCTGATGATTCGGATGTGGAGAACAGAGATTATGACTTTCAACCAAAAAGGAATCCAAACCAAGAAACTCTGGGGAGCAGTGGTAACCGGTAATCATATAAAAACATATGTACCGTGTTGTTTTAAAATTTATAATATAGGTGCGTATCCTGTGTTAATTTGTTTTTTGACTCATAAATTGATAATTTTGGTTTGTTTGAATAGAAACACATGTGAAATGGAGAAGAAGCATGATTTTGGGAAGATTACCAGACACAACACCATAAATGAAGGTTAGTTTTTATTGATTTTGTGAAAATTGTGTGTCACATTTTTTGTAGCTAATATTAATAGAGTATGGATCTAGTGAGAAGAATTATTGAAATGAGAAGAGTGAGAAAAAATTGTGGCCACATATTTTAAATAAGGAAAAAGAAATAATAGGGAGATGCATCTATTTTAGTGAGTGCATCTAATATTTGTGGTTGTGGTTTCTTCTCATTCTTCTCATCTTAGTTATATTTCTCATTTGATCCTTACTCAATATTAATAAAATAAATACACAAATGCAGTGTCTGCTGGTACGAAAGGAATGGAGCGAGTTGTAGTTAATGTTGGAATATAAAATCTTTTATATAATAAAACAAAACCCCTATTGGGAATTTTTCATTTCAAAAAATTGGAACCATACTTTATTTAGTAATAATTTTATTAAAAAAAAAAGATTATTTTCTTATTAAGTAACATTTTATATTTATCCATAACACAAGTAGAAGATAAATACAAAAAATATAGATAAAATATTTAAAAAAAAAGATTATTTTCTTATTAGCTAACATTTTATATTTATCCACAACACAAGTAGAAGATAAATACAAAAAATATAGATAAGATGCAATTAAGAATAAGATTAAATTTTTTAAATAATTATTTCAAAAAATTAAAAAAAAAACCCGCGCGTGCGCGGGCATTATAACTAGTAACAAGAAACAGAAAGGTATACATTTGTGATTGTTTATAGATTGTTTTTTTTATACAACTAGAATGAAAAATAAGTATTAATGCTTTATATTTCTATATTATTTGTTGAAGCTTGAAAAACATAATCAAGCTGATTTGGCAGGTCCATCAAGGATAAGGACCGAAAATAAGAAAGGGCCAAAGAAAAGTAAATCACTAAAAAAGAATACAGAGAAGTAATCTCTACTACATTGAGAACAAGGTCAAGCCCAAAACCATTGTATGTAGTTGTAACAACATTGAAGCCTAACCAACAAGCTTGTATTGCTTCGTTAGGATTTGGTAACTTACTAGAGTTTAAGGTAGATGGAATACCTTCCTGGATTGGGTTCTATGTGATAAACAATTTTGATGGTGAAAAAATGGAGATAAAATTGGCTAGAGGTTCACAATCAGTGGTGTGATAGGTAGAAAAAATGAAGGAGAGAGTATTATGCTTGCTGAAGTGACAAACAATGAAGAGATGATATTGGAATGGTAGAACCAATATCCTATGGATGAAGAAAATATAACACCATCTGTTGTTAAGGGGAAGATACGTAGGTCTAAGGCTGTTGATCTGAATTTCAAGTTAAATTTCATAGTCTTGTTTGCAAATATAATGGGATGTTGCAAAAAGACTGGGTCGTGTGACTTGGAAATTCTAAAGCATATTAGCCCCAACACTAAGTTTGATAATATAAACTGGTGTCAGTATGTGCTGGATAGTCTTCCACTATGCAAGACGGGATAAAAGCCGAGGTTAAGAACAATTACTTCTGCGGACCAGTTACACTTTTGACGGTAATCAAATTTAATAAACTTAGTTTTTATAGTTGTGCACTTGGATATTATTTAAAATTAATACTGCTTATTGCTAATATAGATGATATACGTTGATGGCACAAAGTGTGATTCCCTACCTATTGTGCAAAAACGACCACAAACAGCAACATGGTCAATGGAGGTATTAAGAGAAAGGGAGGAAGCGAAAATACAGGTGGTTTTGGTCTAGGGGAAAAGGAAACTCTGTATGAGGAAGAAGAGGATTATGGATTCTTAGAAGACATAGAGGTAATATACTACCAAATGCACATGTTTTAGTATATGTTTGTATCTGTTTTTAAACTGATATAAGTATATGCACATGTATATGCAGGGGTTTCTCTAGAAGCTGAGAAAGTATATAGAAACAATCAGAAAGGCTAAATCATGTTTTGATAAGACAATGTGTTTAAGAATGGCGGTGTTTCTAGAAAATGAAGAGCCGAAAGAATTGGAAAAGCTCTTCATTTTCTGGAGACACCGCCATTCCTAAACACATTGTCTTATCAAAACATGATCTAGCCTTTCTGATTGTTTCTATATACTTTCCCAGCTTTTAGAGAAACCCCTGCATACACATGTGCATATACTTATAGCAGTTTAAAAACAAATACAAACGTAACTACTATATGTGCATTTGGTAGTATATTACCTCTATGTCTTTCGAGAATCCGTAACCCTTTTCTTCCTCATACGGAGGTTCCATTTCCCCTAGAACAAAACCACCTGTATCATATGTATTATCAATAAGTAGTATTAATTTTCAATAATATACAAGTGTACAGATATAAAGACTAAGTTTATTAAATTAGATTAGCGTCAAAAGTGCAATTGGTCCGCAGAAGTAATTGTTCTTAACATTCGGCTTCCATGTCGTCTTGCATTGTGGAAGACTATCCAGCACATACTGACACCAGTTTATATTATCAAACATAGTGCTGGGCTAATATGCTTTAGAATTTCCAAGTCACACGACCCAGTCTTTTTGCAACAACCCATTATATTTGAAAACAAGACTATGAAATTTAACTTGAAATTCAGGTTAACAGCCTTAGACCTACGTATCTTCCCTTTAACAACTGATGGTGTTATCTTTTCTTCATCCATAGGATAATGGTTCTTCTATTCCAATATCATCTCTTCATTGTCTGTCACTTCAGCAAGCATAATACTCTCCCCTTCATTTTTTAAACCTAGAATATCACTGATTGTTTCAGCATTGACAAGAAGTGAACCTCTAGGCAATTTTATCTCCATTTTTTCACCATCAATTTTTTTTTATCACATAGAACCCAATCTTGGAAGGTATTCCATCTACATTAAACTCTAGTAAGTTACCAAATCATAACGAAGCAACACAAGCTTGTTGGTTAGGCTTCAATGTTGCTACAGCTAGATACAATGGTTTTGGGCTTGACCTTGTTCTCAATGTAGTAGAGATAGTATTCTCTGTATTCTTTTTTAGCGATTTACTTTTTTTGGCCCCTTCTTATTTTCTGTCCTTATCCTTGATGGACCCGCCAAATCAGCTTGACTATGTTTTTCCGCTTCAACAAATAATATAGAAATATAAAGCATTAATACTTATGTTTTCATTCTAGTTGTAAAAGAACTATCTATAAACAATCTCAAATGTATACCTTTTTGTTTCTTGTTATTTTTCATTCCAACATTAACTGCAGCTCGCTTCTTTTCCTTTCGTACCAGCAGACACTGCATTTTTGTGTTTATTTTATTAACATTAGCTACAAATTAACAAATTATCAATTTATGAATCAAACAACAAATTAACACAGGATACACACCTATATTACAAATTATAAAAAAACACAATACATATGTTTTTATATGCTTAGCACTAGAGTTTCTTGGTTTGGATTCCTTTTTTGTTGAAAGTCATCATCGCTGTTCTCCACATCTGCATCAATCGGATCATCAATTGTATTTTGTTCAACAACAGGTTGCTTGCCTCTCACTCTGCCGCTTCTCCTCAATTCTGAAACACATATATGAATTGCCTTATACACTAATTCACAGTCATACAACTATTCAAACTCTGTCAAATACAAATGCATTTTCACTTTTTACTTCTATACTCGAAAATATAGATTGTAATAGACTTACTATGACAAACACAGGTTATGCCATAAACAAAATAATATACAATCCAAATATTAATACAAATGTATGTCAAACACATGTATTTCACAATAACTTTTACTTATCATAACACAAATCAAAAGACATGCTACACTTAAAATCCATTTATTAATTATACCTAACATAAATCTAATTAACGCAAACATATACCTTAAATCCACACACAATTACATTCACAAATGTATTTAACTCAAATGTATTGCTTAACTCTGATAAAAAAAAAACTCATGTATCAAACACAACCTATCAATACATAGACGTATTTCACACCAATGTATAACTTACATTCCAACTACCTCTTCAAAGACAAATGTATTTCACACAAATGTATGTTAATTAATCTTCCTAAACCTAATTAAGAGCAAACCATGTCTATACCTTAAAAACCATTTACTACTCCAAACACTTAATTTTTTTCATACACATGTATTTTTAAAATACAATTACCATTCCTAACTCATTTCAAAACACACTTATAACTTATAATCGATTTACAAATCAAAACTGTTAATACAAATATCGCCTAAAAACGTTATTTATATTTTATGATCTTTGCTAAGTTTTGTTAATGACAAAGTACAAACTTTAGCTTATAAGTAATTCATCACTTTAGTTTTAAGTCTTGTATAAACTAGACTTCACATTTCTTTTTAAACAAAACATAGTTTTTATTTCTTTAAAAAGAAAGTGTCACATCACATTAATAGAAAGTTTATGTGTTTGACCATCTTAGGTTCTTACACACTTTTGGAAGTATTCCACATTGAGTCAATGCATAAGTTGATGTGACCTTGTGTGTCATAACATAGTCTTTACTTCCTTAAAAAGAAAGTGTCACATCTCATCAATGTGCACTTATAGAAAGTTTATGTGTTTGACCATCTTTGGTTCTTACACATCTTTGGAAGTATTCCTCATTGAGTCAATGCATGATATAGATTGATGTGACCTTGTTTGTCTTGGAGAAATTTACTTTGTGTGCAAGTTTGGGTGTGTCAGTTCTGGCGGAACCCTGGGGATACACGGGCGGAACCCTTGTGAGGGTGCCGCCGTTTCCGCCAGAGCTGACACTTGTTTGTGTATAAATACCAAACAACTTGCAAGAAATTTCTCATCACTTTAGGACATATTATTCATATTTCCTCTCATCTAACTCAGTAACATTTGACTTGTGTGATTCTCTTATGTAGCTAAGAAGTTCACAAGTTCATCCGAGAAGTTACAAGTTTCAACTCATAAGTTGCAAGACTTGTTATCTTTGTTGTGTATAGACTCCGATAGTTTATACGTTATTTGTATCATGTGTAGAAGTGATCGGTTAGTATTTTAGGCCTCAAAATACATAGTGTGTAGGGAGTGGTTGTACCCTTGGTAAAGAACTCGACATCTAGCTTAGTGTCGGTAATATTGTGTAAGCGACGATGGGAGTGGTTGTACCCGTGTAAAGAACTCGACATCTAGCTTAGTGTCGGTAAAAGGAATTAGGCGACGATAGGTTGGTTCTACCTTGAACTAGAACTCGGTATTTAGCTTTGTACCGGAAAAACGTGTAAGCGACGATTGTAAAGGTTTCTCCACCGAGAAAGGAGTTTGTTGACTAGTGCTTTGAACTCTCGAGTTGGATACTCGGGGCGTGGACGTAGGGCAAGGAAAATAGAGTTCCTTGTAGCCGAACCACGATAAATACTCGTGTCATGGTTTGATCGTTTCTTTACTTATTCTCACTTGCTACTCATTATCATATCGTTGATAACATCTTTGCATATATCTTTGAATGTTTGATAAGTATATCTTAGATTAAATCTTTGATTATACGAAAGTTTTTAAAAGATAAGTAAACTAAAAAGCGGTAAACTATTCAACCCCCCTTCTAGTTTTCCACAATTGGCATCAAGAGCTACGTTACTCAAGTTCTTTAAAATATATTGTATTTTAAAACTTGGATCGATCCATGGATTTTGAAAATCTCAAAGAAGGGCAAAAACCACCGCTATTTGAAAAAGAAAACTTTCTTGAATGGAAAAGTAAATTTGAAAACTATGTGAGATCAATTGATCAAGATCTTTGGCATATTATTTCTATTGATGATTTCAAACCAACGAACACGAGTTTTGAAAATCAAAATGATTTTTCCAAACTTGATAAAAACACTAAAGCTAAGATAATGATTTGTAAAGCTTTAACAAGAGTCGAATATGAAAGAGTGTTAGTTTGTCAAACGGCTAATGATATTTGGAAAAATTTATTAAATCATCATCAAGAAATATGTCAAGTCAAAGATGATCAATTTGATCTTACATATGAGTTAGAAGTTCTAGAAAAACTAATAGATAGGCATTTACTAGAAGTGAATACATGTACTACTAGTTTAAATGTTTTCAATGAAGGTACAAGTGAAGATGAGTACATATGTCAAAGAGAAATTGCTTGTGAATCATGGAGCGACACGGATGTAGACGATGATGATCATCCGATTAGTGATTCTCAATTTATTGAAACAACAAGCAAGGTACATGTTGAAACCAAACATTTTTGCTTCGACACTTTTCTCTTAGAATTTTCTAAACTAGAAAATGAGTCTAAACTCTTAGGCAACATGAACCTAAAAACTATCTTTAACGATGAGTCTTCAAAATCCCTTGGGAACAATTTTGAAAAGGAAATCTTGTTAGAAGATAAAATGTCTAGACTTGAGAGTAATGTTGAAATTGATCTAGAATGTAAAATATGTCTAGATTACAAACATGAGATTAAAAAGCAAAATGAGAAAGGGAAAATGTTATCTAAATTTGATGAAAGCTCAAAATCTCTTGAAAGATTGTTGAGAAGTCAAAAGTTGTTTAGAGATAAAACCGGATTAGGATTTAACTCAAAATCACCATCAACAAGTAAAACAAAGAAAGTAAACTTTGTTAAACCTAGAAAAGAGATTTAGAGTTAATTTTAACCTCTAAATAGAAACTCATGACAAAAGGATTAAGAACTTCATATTCTATGATTTTATATGATTATCTAACCCTCTTGGACACATGAGCAATTGAGCTTTCAAGTGTATCGTCAAACCAAGATCTTACGCTTTGAGCTTATCATCTTGATAGCATCTCTATGCAAATTAAAAGGTACACTTTACTTCAACTTGCCTTTTGATTGTCTCTTGCTTCTTGCATTATGTGTTATAGTATGTGTTATTGGTAGTGTGTATCCCTATGTGTTTATGTGCTATTAGGAATAACTAAGATTAAAATTCTCTACGTAGAGGAATTTCATCTTTAGTACTAGTAGGAGATATAAGGTGGATTCGGTTCCTTAACCGTCAAGAGATTAACATGAGAAACTCTTGAGTGAGTCTCACTTAACTCTTGCTCACAAGCGAGCTAACTAAGAATCTCCTAAAGTGATAATATGTCTTGCACTTTTGTGATGCTTGCTATACAACATTCCTAAACTCCACACTTTGAGTCCTAAATCATGATTTACTTCAATCACTCGTTTATGATAATTTCACAATAAAACACGTAAGGTGAAACAAGTCACATGAAGTATAAATTAGGATGCATGGAAGAAAGTGAGTTTTCAACATCTTGGATTTACACATTAAAAGTGACACTTAGTCATATGATGTTGTATCTCTTGGACTTTTTCATAAACCAGTAAAGTTCACAATGTTTTATGAAAGGAAACCTAAAGAGTCGAGGAATCGTTGAATAGAACATTTAACGAAAGACCACCTCCCTCTAAGATATCATCTTCGGTAGATGATGACTTAGTCGAAAGTCCAACAATGGTAAGACAAGTAAGTTAAGTAAAATGACAAGGAAGATGAACTATTAAAAGGAACAAACATTGATATTTAAAATCCTAAAGTCATATATTAGCAAGTGTCACAATGTTAAGGTTAAAGTTCAAAACGTCCTCCTACCTCGAGTCAAACATAGAATCTAGTAATATTGTCATACGTCTTGAATCATGAGTCATTGTTGAAATCAAACAAATTTGATAAAGACAAGCCTTTGGACATTAGAGTAAAACCACGAGTTTTGACAAATTGGATTTTTCAAAAAATTGATTAAGTGAACGTAGTGTCATCAATTGAAATTTTTTTGATAATACAAGCAAGCTCCAAAAGCAAGAAATTATTACTCAAAGACATTCCTAATTACTCTCTTGTTCTCAATAGTTAAGTAGTTGATGACTTATCAAGAATGAGATTAGTGAATCCGTAGATAAAACTAAACATAGAGAAATGTTCGGAAGACTACTTGTTTTCATAACAATTAGATTCGACATTATGTTTGGTACTTATCTATGTGCTCGTTTTAGAAAGGAATCTAAAACATCTACTATGGAAGAGAGTGTTTGAACACGTCATGTAGGATACTAGTTAACATCACAAACACAAATATACTTGTGGTTTTGGTTCGTTCCAAGCAAGATAGAAAGAAAGAAGTTCTAGAGAGAGAAAGTAGAGAGAGAAAGAAGTGAAGCCTTAGAGAGAAAACCAAAAAAAAGAAAATGAGATTATGAGAGAAGGCTTACCCTCTCTAAGGATGGAGAGGGGTTTATATACATGGGTTTTGCCACTAAGGCGTGTCACTTGGGCTGCGGATCAAGTCACCACATAAAGGCAATAAAATTAATCCCAATGCCCACCCCTTGAAGCTCAAACCAAACAATCCCAGTGCCCACCCCTTGAAACTCAAACCAAACTATCATATGGACATCGAGTTTGAACCAACCCCAGCTAATGAAACCAATGGAGACAACATCAAACCAAAGGTTATAGCGGTCAAACCAGACGCGGCGGTATTTAAATAAAATTGGGACCAAACAGGAGTTTGTAGTGTCGGTTCAGTTCCGGTGCAACCTGTTTGGTGTGAAACGAACTCTAAATTGTTGAAGTCTAATTTGTTTGTGCAACAAACTGTGTTTCATTCAGGTAGAAGGACAAGTCCTAAATGATCCCTATTCGAATCGCTCCAGTCTTGGTTCATGTCTCCGGTTTTATCGGTTTGGAACGAATTTTGCACACTCTGTCCCAAGGCTATATGAATTTGGATCTAAACGGATTTGACCCTAGGTTATTTATCAAAAGTAAAACTGATCCTTATTTTATTTGTTCCCATCTTCTTGATAACTATACTAAATGTGGTACAAGTTTATAAAACAATGTCTCCTTCGCCTGATAGAGCTCCTTCACTACCCCGTCATCATTACTCCATTCATCTTCAATCACCGTTGATTGAAACTGGCAACCACAAGCCTGGAAATAGATGGTGCCCTGCATAATCTATCTATCCATTAACTCTCTCTGAAATATCACTTATGTTTCTACGCTAGTGTATTACCATAGGAGAGCTAGATACAAATGGAATGTAAACACTACTGTGCATATTTAGTGACTTGTATAAGTATTAAAAGCCTACATTTAGCAAATACAATAGTCCATTATTAAGAAGTGAAAAATCGCTTACATTAAGCGCGCAAATTACTATAATTTAGACCAGAAGAAAGTCAATTTACCTTTTTTTTTTATAGAAAGGCAACAAAAAGTCAATTTACCTTGTTAAGCACGCAAATATCATCGAGTTTAAATATGAGTTCGACGCCTCGTGTTTCAAATGGCTTTAAAGGCAATCGGTCTAGCAAAACTAGGTGCAGATGTTTTATACCAAAGTTAAGCACGCGTTGATCATTATTTTGTTCCAGGCGTTTCCATAATTGGGCTTGACTTTGTAGATCATCCTTTTTCTTCATCTGCAGTACAATAAAAGGATCAGCACAACAAAGTTGGATTAAAAAGTTATGTTATTACAAAACTTAGGCTCAATGCAAGACCTAGTTTAGGCTAGCTCTTGATGGAGTGAATTTCGGACTTAAGAGTTGATGATAAGCTGCTAAGAAAGAAAACACCGTTAGCCTCACCGCGGAAGAGGGACTTCCGCGGTCAACCTTCGGTGTGAGAGTAAGTAATAGTTTTTAAAGAGATAAAGTATTTAGAGTGTGAGAGTAATGTGTGTATTACCGTTTGAGAGCGGCGAATGCTCTCTATTTATACCATGGCTTTTGTTGTCGGTTTCCTGAGATCCCGTACTATGATAGCGACGTTTTTAGGCGCCAAGCTCTTAGGTCCCCTCTCGTTCTTGTCTACTTGTTGTGAGTGGCGACTCCTTCGGAAAGGGGTTGTCGCCTTTCCTGTTTTGTGTCTGGCTTGGCCAATTATATGATAACTGATAGTACTTCTTACTCTTTTTTGGGTCAGTCCGTGGTCCTGACGTTTGAGTTAATCCCGGACGCGGAGTGCGTCCCGCGGTTAGGTTTCAGAGCCGCGGGATTCCTTAGAGAAGTGTTGTGACGCGGCCCGCCCTTGGGAGGGTCAGTTCTTGTCCCGGTCCGGGTTAGTTTAGTTTGGATGAGCCCGGCCCATTGTTCTTGGGCCCGGGGGTACTATATGTGATCAAGTCCCCCCAATCTAGTATACTCGTCTTTTTTTTGCGAAGCGAGTGTTCTAGACTTTGTCATGTGCCGCGGACTACAACTTTTGCTGACTGGATTAAGCGTTAGTTGGTGATAGCTTATCATTAGCATCCACAAAGTGTTTTCATCCACTTATTTACTGACTGACGTGACGTTTTGACGGCAGACCGTTCGTCTTTTGCGACAGTTGTAACCGTTGGATTGGGATGATTTTTGACTGTTCGATCACGAGGTGGGGCACGTGTCGTATTTTCGTACTCTTGATCTAGAAGGTGGTAGGAGCGTGTGTGGCTATAAATACCCAAATATTTCATTATTCACACTTTTTTACACACACCCAAGATTTTTACCACTCTCTAGAAATTTTACTACCGTCTCTATATCGTCCGTTCTTCCGTGTACTTCTGGCCTAGATTCTCAGGTTAGGTTTGCTTTTCACAAAGTTTTCTGTTTTACATTCACACATAGTTAAGGATGGCTGTCGATCATATAGATCATACTTATTCCAAACCCTCCCAAGGTGCCGTAGATGAGTTCTGCAAACGATACAACATCCCTGGTCATCTGTTGCCTGAGGCTCCCAGGCCTCGTGACACCATTAGAGACGCGCCTGCGGGTAAAATAGGTGTATACTAGGTTTTTCAAACTAGGTAACTTTAGGATTCCTCTTTCCCTTTTCTTACTTACTGTCTTGGAGTATTTCCAGATCCATCTTTCCCAATTGTCCGTGTTGGCGGCCTGTAGGGTTAGTCATTTTTGAGATTCTGTGCCACGTTCATGGTGGGGTTCCTACTCTGCCTTTGTTTAGAAAATTCTACTATGCCGGGGTAAACAACGGCTGGATGACCATAGAAAAAAGGAAAGGCCCTAAGTCCTTGGTAGTCCCCGTTTGTTATACCGTGGTCTTAGATTCAGTGAAGCACTGGAAAGACAACTTCTTTTTTGTAAAACGAACAATCTTTCCCTTATCTGTCCCGTGGTTTGAAATGGTCTCCGTGGATCGCGATCCGCCTCCTTCTGATACACTCGTAGACCATAGGCTTCTGGAGCTTCTTAATACGAAGAAGTCTCCCTTCAAAAAATATCCGGATATATATATTTGGATGTCATTAGGTTGAGCCGAACTTGGGATGACGACACTAGTCGTCCCACCTTTTTCTGGCCGGACGAACAGGGTGGGTTGTTTAGATAGTTTGTTATTTCTTGTTTTCTTTTTTTCTTTTGCTATGTGTCCGCGTCTGACTTTTTCTTTTTGCAGAGATGGACCTGTTTGCTTTTATCAATCAACCGGATCCCTTCAAAGTAAGGACCGGAGAAAGAACCCTGAAAGAGGGTGAGGCAACTTTGCTGGCGGAAACTGCTGACCGGGTGGTAGAGCCTATCGAGAACACGGTGTCCTTAATTCAACACACCGTGACTCAAGAGTTGGCGACTGCCCAGGCCGAAAAGAAAGGCAGGAAGAAGAGGGTCAGTATCACGGTTCCCCCAAAACCTAGGAAGAAAAGAATCATTCCTTTGTCCAAGAAGGAAGCCGAAGGAGGATCAGGTATGCATTTTTTTTGAATTGGCACTTATTGTGTTGTTTTTTTTGTTAGGGACGGCGTCTGCGGAAATCACTCCCCCGCACCAGGAGCTTCAAGATGATTCTGGTGAGGGGCTGGAGCGGTTGGGTCCACATACGGATGCCAACATAACGAAGAACATGACTGTTCTTTCTTCTGACTCTACTGCTTCCGAACGCCATGGTCCTGAGAGCAAAACTTCTGAGAATGCCGCTTCTGCTTCTGCTGGGTCTACCCACGCTCCTGCCGGGTCTGTTCCCATGGACACCGTCAACCTTCATGTGGAAAGCTCCTGTCCAGAGCATCTTGAGGAAGTGTCCGGGCATGTGGATGCCGTGGCTGAGAGCGAGGCTGAGTCGGACGATTTTTACCAGTCCCTCTCCGTTGATACTGCTTAGGCTCCGTCTTTTTATGTTCCTAAGTGGCTCCCTACTAACGGATTCAAGATGAATGACCCGTGGATTTTCCGAAGCCTTATTGATAATTTTCCCACTCCCGGTGTAACACCCCCAACTCAAATATGGCAGCTATCGTGCTGGGGGTATTACGAAAATAGAAACCAGGCACATTTATAGTAAACGACCACAACTCGGGACGTTTGAAATGTGACCAAAACATATCATTCGATTTACAAACCGTTTAGAGTACAAGTACTCTTTAGTCAAAGTTGCAGCGGAAAAGTAAATAGAGTTTGCAGCGGAAAA
>LBNU01021693.1:5127-24235 GCA_014162995.1 Artemisia annua
GCTGAAGCTGAGGCCAAAACAAAAGCACTCTTGGATTCTTGGGATGAAGAAAGGATTAAAGGTGATGTTGATATTGCACAGATGAAACAAATAAAAGAAGAAATGCAAGAGTACACTCAATAACAAAAAGATGAATGGAAGAGGAATTATGAAGCTGAGAGGAAGAAATTTTATCTCAATCAAAGAAAGAAGAGAAAAGTGCTCAGGCGTCCAACAGTTAAGCAAAAGAGGAAGTACTATGAGTACTATCTAAACAATATGAAGGGTTGGAAGCTTGTTCAATTAAAGCGATACTCAGATGATGAGATCTTCAAAATGTATGGAAGAGCCAAAAACTCAATGCTATTTTGAATGTATTGGTCACATATAATACCCTTATAATGTGGCCATAAACATCAATTAGATACATATTTCTGATATGGTGTGACTATTGTAAAGCCTATAGTTACAATGTGACTATTTATTTATTTATTTATTTTATTTTTATGTTTTTTTTAAAGCCTATAGTCACATGATCGTGATTCAATTAAGTGTGACTATACACATTAGGATTTGGCAAGCAAACACACACTAAACTTTAGACACACATATTAACTTACGTGACCATATGTATCGAATTTTCGTTACACTTAATCATGTTTCTATGGTTTAGTGTGACCATATATGACATTTGGTCACACTCGTCAACTGTGTGACATATATTTGTCACTATTAAATGCATATCATGACTAACGCTTCAAACTTACTTTTCCGTTGTCACACATTTCAGACGCTATGTGGCTAAATATTCAGCATAGAATAGCAGTCACGTTTAAATAATGTGTGACAAACTTGACTATATAATTTAGCCACATACACAATTACCTCATGTGACCATATATCTATTTTGGTCACACTTTTAAATTGTGTGACATATATTTGTCACATATGTATATCTATAGTGTGACTAATGTTTTGAGCTCATTTGTATCTGTCATACGTCTCGAATTAAAAGTGACTAAATAATCCAAAAATTTTTTTCCAGTTACCTCTAGTCACATAAACATTCAAATGTGTGACAATAGAATTCCGAAATGGTCACACAAGTCGGATCAAGTGTGGCTGTTCATTTTATTCTGGTTCATTTAGTCACGTATAAATGTTACAGTGTGACATTTCAAAATCGACCATGCGTGACCAATAGAACTTTTTGTACTAGTGGGGAAGTTATGACCTAGTTAGGGTTTTATGCTTAGGGGACTTGTACCTAAGTTCTAGGGAGTTGTACTATGGTCTAGGGAGTCTAATATGTTCTAAGGTTGCTATTATAACTTATACTTAAGCTTTAAACACTTTCAAGCTAGTTCAGATAGGCAATTAGGGCTTTAAAGCTAACCGTAAACACATAGGTGCAATTAGGGTTTTCAGATGAGTATAGTGTACTAGAGTGATAGTTTACTTAGTGAAAATTATGTTTGTAACCTTGACTTGGAATACCGGGATGTTTACATCAAGTAAACATAGTGGTGGTTGGCATAGGTGGATACGTGAGCTTGTCTAGAGGTTAGTTAGGTCATAAGGATATAATAAAGCAAAAGTTTAGCTCGAGAAAATCCTGTAGGCATTTCTAACCAAGATTGTGCTTAGTGAGGGCCTAAGTTAAGTTAGTAAGGCTTTTCTAACCTAATGGGAAGTTAGTGGGTTGTTACAGTCTCCCATCCTAAAAGAAAATCTCGTCCCGGGATTTATTTAGTGTTAGTGGATGAGGGTGAGAATAGATGGGGATATTTAGCACGGATTTGATCCTCTCAATCCCAAGTATACTCTGGTCCTCTTTGGGAGTCCCAGCGTACCTTAACGATAGGAATCCGGTGGTGTTTTAGATTTTTGACCTATCGGTCCATAATTTCCACTGGTTCTTCATTGAAATTGAGCTTATCGTCCAATTGAAGCTCTTTTATAGGAATGACGAGTGATTCGTCAGATAAACACTTCTTAAGATTTGATACGTGAAATGTGTCGTGTATATTACTTAGTTCATCCGACAATTCAAGTCGGTATGCCACCGGACCAATTCGTTCAAGAACGTTAAATGGTCCGATGTATATCGGATTAAGCTTTCTTTGCTTTCCGAAACGAAAGACACCTTTCATAGGTGAAACTTTCAACATAACCTTGTCTCCGACTTGTAATTCTAAGGGCTTATGTCTTATATCGGCATAACTCTTTTGCCGATTTCTAGCGGCTTGTAAGCGTTGTCAGATTTAAACTATTTTCTCATTGGTCTCATGGATTATCTCTGGACCCGTAAGTTCTACTTCTCCAACTTCGGCCCAGCAGACAGGGGATCTGCACTTTCTCCCATAAGGTGCTTCATACGGTGCTGCCTTAATACTAGCGTGATAACTATTATTATACGAGAATTCTACCAACGATAAGTGTTACTCCCATCCTTTTTTTAGATCTATCACACACGCTCGAAGCATATCCTCGAGTGTTTGGATAGTTCTTTCACTTTGACCGTCGGTTTGCGGATGATATGCCGTACTCATGTCTATCTGAGTACCTAAGGCTTTTTGCATAGATTGCCAAAATCTCAACGTGAAACGAGAATCACGATCCGATATGATCGATATTAGCACTCCATGTCGGGAAACTATTTCCTTGAGGTACAACCTAGCAAGGGTTTCCATATCATCCGTTTCTCGTATAGGAATGAAGTGAGTTGATTTCGTAAGGCGATCAACTATTACCCAAATAGTGTCATGCCNTTTGCGGATGATATGCCGTACTCATGTCTATCTGAGTACCTAAGGCTTTTTGCATAGATTGCCAAAATCTCAACGTGAAACGAGAATCACGATCCGATATGATCGATATTAGCACTCCATGTCGGGAAACTATTTCCTTGAGGTACAACCTAGCAAGGGTTTCCATATCATCCGTTTCTCGTATAGGAATGAAGTGAGTTGATTTCGTAAGGCGATCAACTATTACCCAAATAGTGTCATGCCCGTTGGATGTTCTAGGTAGTTTTGTGATAAAATCCATCGTAATTCTTTCCCACTTCCAAATGGGAATCTTAGGCTGTTCCAATAAGCCGGATGGCTTTTGGCATTCAGCCTTTACCCTAGAACATGTTAAACACTTGCCAACATATCTACCAATGGATACTTTCATGTCGGGCCACCAATAGTGTTTCTTCAGATCCTGATACATCTTGTCAGAACCTGGGTGGATAGAATACTTAGTTTTATGAGACTCGTGCATTATTACGTTCCTTAAGTTACCATGATATGGTAACCATTTCCGACCCTTAATACAACGAGTTCCGTCTGAACGTATCTCAAAAGCCTTATCCATCCCTCGTAAATTCTCAAGTTTATGATCTTCCTTTTCGAGGGCTTCATTCTGGGCTTGGGGTATTTGAGATGGTAGATTTGAATGAAGAGTCATAACTAATGACCTTACCCTAAGTGGTTTGATTCGTTCCTTTCAGCTCAAAGCATCTGCTACTACATTAGCTTTGCCAGGGTGGTAACGAATCTCACAATCGTAATCAACGAGCAGTTCTATCCATCGACGTTGTCTCATGTTCAACTCCTCTTGATTAAGAATATGCTGTAGGCTTTTACGATCGGTGAAAACCGTACACTTAGTGCCATACAAGTAATGTCTCCATATTCTTAGAGCGAACACTACTGCTCCTAATTCTAGATCATGTGTAGTATAGTTTTCCTCATGTGTCTTGAGTTGTCGTGATGCATAAGCAATTACCTTATCTCTTTGCATCAATAATGATCCAAGACCTCTACGTGAAGCATCACAGTAAACGACAAAATCATCGTTTCCCTCTGGTAATGCTAAGATCGGAGCTTCACACAACTTTCTCTTCAAAAGTTGGAAAGCTATCTCTTGATCTTTTCCCCAGTCAAACTTCCTGTTTTTCTGGGTTAGCTCTGTCAAAGGTTTTGCTATTTTTGAAAATCCCTCAATAAACCTTCGATAGTAGCCCGCAAGTCCTAAGAATTGTCGTATCTCAATAGGATTCATAGGATGCGACCAATTCTTAACGGCTTCGATTTTTGCAGGATCGACACAAAGTCCTTGTTTATCATCATATATCCGAGAAATTGCACAACACTAATCCAGAATTCACACTTAGAGAACTTTGCATAAAGCTTCTCCGTCTTAAGTAGTTCTAGGATTATTCTCAAGTGTTTAGCATGCTCTTCCTCGTTACGTGAATAGATAAGGATATCATCTATGAACACTATAACAAATTTATCCAAGTATGGTTTACACACCTGGTTCATGAGATCCATGAAAACCGCTGGTGCATTTGTCAAACCAAATAGCATAACTTGAAATTCATAGTGTCCATATCTTGTTCTAAAAGCGGTCTTAGGGATATCTTCTTCCCTCACTCTCAGTTGATGATAACCTTATCGTAAGTCATCTTTGAATATACACTCGAACCTTGTAGTTGATCAAACAAGTCATCAATTCTGGGTAATGGGTATCGATTTTTGATAGTAAGTTTGTTCAATCTACGATAATCGATACACATCCTCACAGATCCGTCTTTCTTCTTTACGAATAGGACAGGAGCTCCCCAGGGTGATGTACTTGGACGTAAAATCTCGATCGGTTAATTCCTGGAGTTGTTCAGAGAGTTCCTTCATCTCTGAAGGGGCTAACCTATAGGGTGCTTGGGCTATAGGTGCCGCTCCAGGGATTAAATCGATTTGAAATTCTATCTGACGGACAGGAGGTAAGCTAGGTAAATCCTTAGGAAAAACTTCTGGGTATTCCCTGACTACAGGGATCTCCTCCAGTCGTTTTTCATCTGGCTTAGTCTCCATTACTTGAACCATGAAGACTTGACAACCTCGTGACATGTATCGTTCCGTTTTGATACATGAAATGAAGTTAAGTCGAGTTTTACTTCGATCTCTTTGGATAGTTAAATTCTCACCGTTGATAGTTACATGGATGATTTTCTTGTCACAAATAATCTTTGCTTGGTTCTTGGACAACCAATCCATTCCCACAACAACGTCAAAACTACTGAGTCTAATAGGTATGAGAACGTTCTCGAAGGGGTGGTTAAGTAATGTTAGGGTGCAACCCTTGATGACCATGTTAGTACTAACTAAATTTCCATCGGCCATTTCTATCTCATCGTATGTGTCTAAAGCTACGGGTTTAATCCAAAGTCTAGAGGCTAAGGGTGTAGATACGAAACTCCTATCGGCTCCAGAATCAAATAATATTCTAACTAAGTGATTGTTTAAGTGAAAGTTACCCGTGACTACGCTCGAATCTTGTGGATCATTCCTATCCCTCAACATATATGCTCTTCCCTGGGCACCATCAGTATTTTTCTTTGGACATTTATTAGCATAATGTCCCTCTTCTCCACAAGCCTGACAAATGACTACTGCTGGTGGTGGATTACCCCCAGTAGTTGGTCCTCTTTGTCTGCAATCCTTTGTATGATGGCCCACCTTGTTACATGTGTTACACTTAATGGAACAAGGCCCTGTGTGATGCCAATTCCATTTCTTACACAGAGGGGATTTCCCAGTATAACCACTTCCCTCATTTGGAGTGGCGGCATATGCTCTCACAGTCTCTTTCATTGGTTAAGGATAAGGCTTGGTACAATTATAACTAGTAGTATTACGAGTGTTACTGAAAGCTCTCCCATCATGGAACTTTCGTGTATTATCGTAGGGCGCTGGCACAGGGTTGTGCTTTGTTACTTGGTCCATTAACCTCAAAGTTATGTTAATGGCCTCCTCTAAAGTTTGAGGTTTAGAGGCAGTAACATTCCCTTCGATACTTCAGGGCAACCCTCCGATGAAAACTTCTATTGTCTTTTCAACAGTCGGCACCATTGTAGGACACAAAGTTGCCAACTTTTGAAATCTCCTAATATAAGTTTTAACATCGTTCCCCTTTACTGACAANTGGCACAGAGTTGTGCTTTGTTACTTGGTCCATTAACCTCAAAGTTATGTTAATGGCCTCCTCTAAAGTTTGAGGTTTAGAGGCAGTAACATTCCCTTCGATACTTCAGGGCAACCCTCCGATGAAAACTTCTATTGTCTTTTCAACAGTCGGCACCATTGTAGGACACAAAGTTGCCAACTTTTGAAATCTCCTAATATAAGTTTTAACATCGTTCCCCTTTACTGACAAGTTATAGAACTCGTCTTCCATTTTCTTAATCTCTGTCCGAGGGCAGTATTTCTTAATCATAAGATTCTTAAATTCAGTCCATGATAACTTGTATGCCTCTTCTATTCCTATTGGTTGCGCATACGAGTTCCACCATGATAATGCTTCCTCAGTAAGAGTACCGGTAGCAAACTTAACCCTACAATCCTCTGTACAGTTGCTACGGGCAAATACTGACTCACATCTCTCAAACCAGTGAATCAATCCTATGGCCCCTTCTGCCCCCTTGAAATTGAAGGGCTGGCAGCTTATAAATTCCTTGTAGTTACTCTTCTTCACTACAGGAATCTTGGGGTTTCTAGCCATGTTGGCATCCCTAACTCCTAGTGCTGTAGTCACACTATCAATCACTAGTCGCTGAATGTCTTCCTGAGTCATGTCGGGAGTAGTGGGAGTAACGGGAGTTGTAGCTCTTGTTCGTGCCATTCTATAGGTGTTCGTAAGATGTGATATGAATAGTGTCATAGTTTATGTTCTAATTTCTTAGAACATTATCTGATACCAGATGGGTAGGGATTCCTAAAACTAAAAGGGCGACTTCCTAACAAGATTCATTATATTCCACTGAAACTAGTTTCCCCCGTCTAAAGGCAAAGTGATTCTAAAAGATCCTATGTTTTTACTGTTCCTAGGTATGTCTACTTGTTTTAATTTCCTATAAGTTTTAGTTCTTAAATCCTAAGGCAGTCTATAGTGTATCCTAAGGCAATATATAGTGTGTACTAAGGCATAGGGGATCCTAATACGAGATACGAGTTTTAAGAAAACTAAGTATGAGTAGATTAAAACTTCTATTTTATAAAGTGAAAACCTAACAACTACCCGTTTATAACTAAGTTATCTACCTATAAACCTATATTACCTAAGTGTATAACCTTATTTTGGTTCTTTGTTATTCTTAAGTTCTTGGATGGCTTCCAAAAGATCCTCTATATCAGACCTATGACTATCCCTAATATCCTTGATAATCATTTCTATAGTGGAAAGTCTAACATGTGTAGTAAATACTTCGTCAGAGTGTCCCTCATATTAGGTTTGCAACCTAAAGATTTGCTTACGGGTTTTCTCTAATTCATTTTCTAACCTATTTCTACCTATTCCTCGATCACTAATCCTATTTTCTACTTCTTCTATTCGTCCTAAAGATAGCTTATCTAAATGTCTAAGTATTTCCTCTATTTGTTATTCATGCCTTTCTAAAGGCGTTTTATATGAACTACTACCTATTTCAAACCTAGGGGGAGGCGAAGGTGGTATAATACGTAATTTCTTACGGGGAGGTGAAACTATTTTGGGAACATAACGATCTTGACTATTATAGTGAGGTATAGATGGGGTAGGGGTTATAGTAGGTACGGTAGGAATTTCACCACCATATGCTTGCATATACCCATTATATGCCTGCATATAGGGATCATTCGGGGAAAGTTCTAAACCTAAGTTAGTTAGGATATTCTGGGCTAATTCTTTCTGAGAATTAGAACCAAAAGATGAGTGGGTAGGAGTAGCCGGAGCATACTCATAACTATCCGATGAAGTATCCATATCATCGGTATCCAACACGATGATAGGATTGTTAAAGGATGACATATCTAACTGTAATACCCGAAAGAGTATCTTAGCATAACTCTAAACTATATTTTATCCTAGACGCAACAGTAATAGTGGGGAATCTATCTTAAAGGCAGTTCAGGGGTTCTAATCCTAAAGGCAAGTCAGGAATCCTAACCTAAAGGCAAGTCGGGAGTCTAAGGGCAAGTTCGGGGATTCTAGTGGCACGGAGGACTTTTTGAAAAAGTGGTTATAGTTTAAGAAAAATCCTTTTGTTCTCTATAACCAAGGCTTTGGTACTAATCTGTAACACCCCATTTTTCACAGATCGCAGCGGATTTAGTGTTTGGGGTATTACTTCATGGAAACAAAGACAAAATATAGAAAACGACTCGAAAAGAGACGTTTTTGAAACAGATGTTATCATTCATTTATTCTTCAGAGTTTTTACAGTAAAAGATGTACTTTTACCAAAAGAGAGGTCCCTAAGATACGTTTTAAGACACAAAACTGATGTATGATAACTATTCTGGACGTCCTCATGTCCAGTACTTCTCCGTGCCAAGGTTCCTATAGTGCCTAATTACCTAGGATAACATGCTTAAAAGTCGACACGTATGTTGAGTGGGAGTCATAGGTTTAAGTAGATAGGGGTTGAATACAAGTTCCACAAAGTTCAGCTTAAACTCTATGTCTTGAAAGGTTTTAGTGATAGAAGGTATATTTCACTAAGCTCATGAACCATACGTTAACAGTCCGGGTCATGGGGGCTTCAGACCCACCATGAGGGGGCGGGAAGAGTAACTTGCCAAAGTTAACTATTCGGAAGGTTCAAATATAATACTTATTGATACCATCCAGAAAGATGTAGTATCAACGGGAGTTGTCAAACTCCAATAGATCTATTTATTATATTCGCGTTTGCATGGGTAAAATATCCCAAACGACTAGATTCATGANAGACCCACCATGAGGGGGCGGGAAGAGTAACTTGCCAAAGTTAACTATTCGGAAGGTTCAAATATAATACTTATTGATACCATCCAGAAAGATGTAGTATCAACGGGAGTTGTCAAACTCCAATAGATCTATTTATTATATTCGCGTTTGCATGGGTAAAATATCCCAAACGACTAGATTCATGAATTTTATATTTATAGAGGTGGCAGATAGACTTGTATTCGATTTAAAGCATGTATCTCCCTCACATGGTTTGTAAAGCATTTAGAAGCGTTTAAAAGGTTTGAGGCTATGAAAACTCACCTTGTTTATCTATCATGTGTTCGAGAAATTACACAACACTAATCCAGTATTCACACTTAGAGAACTTTGCATAAAGTTTCTCCGTCTTAAGTAGTTCTAGGATTATTCTCAAGTGTTTAGCGAGCTCTTCCTCGTTATGTGAATAGATAAGGATATCATCTATGAACACTATAAAAAATTTATCCAAGTATGGTTTACACACTCGGTTCATGAGATCCATTAAAACCGCTGATGCGTTTGTCAAACCAAATGGCATAACTTGAAATTCATATTGTCCATATCTTGTTCTGAAAGCGGTCTTAGGGATATCTTCTTCCCTTACTCTCTGATGATGATAACCTGATCGTAAGTCGATCTTCGAATATACACTCGAACCTTGTAGTTGATCAAACACGTCATCAATTCAGGGTAATGGGTGTCAATTTTTGATAGTAAGTTTGTTCAATCCANAATTCATATTGTCCATATCTTGTTCTGAAAGCGGTCTTAGGGATATCTTCTTCCCTTACTCTCTGATGATGATAACCTGATCGTAAGTCGATCTTCGAATATACACTCGAACCTTGTAGTTGATCAAACACGTCATCAATTCAGGGTAATGGGTGTCAATTTTTGATAGTAAGTTTGTTCAATCCACGATAATCGATACACATCCTCATAGATTTGTCTTTCTTCTTTACGAATAGGACAGGAGCTCCCCAGGGTGATGTCCTTGGACGTATAAAACCTCGATCAGTTAATTCCTGGAGTGGTTTAGAGAGTTCCTTCATCTCTGAAGGGGCTAACCTATAGGGTGCTTGGGCTATAGGGGCTAACCTCGATCAGTTAAATCGATTTGAAATTCTATCTGACGGACGGGAGGTAAGCCAGGTAAATCCTTAGGAAAAACTTCTTGGTATTCCCTGACTACAGGGATCTCCTCCTGTCATTTTTCATCTGGCTTAGTCCCCATTACTTGAACCACGAAGACTTGACAACCTCGTGACATGTATCGTTCCGTTTTGAAACATGAAATGAAGTTAAGTCGAGTTTTACTTCGATCTCCTTGGATAGTTAAAGTCTCACCATTGATAGGTACATAGATGATTTTCTCGTCACAAAGAATCTTTGCTTGATTCTTGGACAACCAATCCATTCCCACAACAACTTCAAAACTACCAAGTCTAATAGGTATGAGATCGATCTCGAAGGGGTAGTTAAGTAAAGTTAGGGTACAACCCTTGATGACCGTGTTAGTACTAGCTAAATTTCCATCGGACATTTCTATCTCATAGTAAGTATCTAAAGCTACGGGTTTAATCCTAAGTCTAGAGGCTAAGGATGTAGATACGAAACTCCCATCGGCTCCAAAGTCAAATAATATTATAACTAAGTGATTGTTTAAGAGAAACTTACCCTTGACTACGCTCGGATCTTGTGGATCATTCCTATCCCTCAACATATATGCTCTTCCCTGGGCACCATCAGTATTTTTCTTTGGACATTTACTAGCATAATGTCCCTTTTCTCCACAAGCATGACAAATAACTACTGCTGGTGGTGGATTACCCCCTGTAGTTGGTCCTCTTTGTCTGCAATCCTTTATATGATGGCCCACCTTGCTACATGTGTTACATTTAATGGAACAAGGCCCTGTGTGATGCCAATTGCATTTCTACACAGAGGGGATTTCCTAGTGTAACCACTTCCCTCTTTTGGAGTGGCGGCATATGCTCTCGCAGTCTCTTGCCTTGTTTAAGGATAGGGGTTGGTACAGTTATTACTAGTAGTATTACGAGTGTTACCAAAAGCTCTCCCATCGTGTAAGTTTCGTTTATTATTGTAGGGCGCTGGCATAGGTTTGTGCTTTGTTACTTGGTCCATTAACCTCAAAGTTATGTTAATGGCCTCAACTAAAGTTTGAGGTTTAGAGGCAGTAACATTCCCTTCGATACTTCGGGGCAACCTTCCGATGAAAACTTCTTTTGTCTTTTCAACAGTCGTCACCATTGTAGGACACAAAGTTTCCAACTCTTGAAATCTCCTAATATAAGTTTTAACATCGTTCCCCTTTACTGACAATTTATAGAACTCGTCTTCCATTTTCTTAATCTCTGTCCGAGGACAGTATTTCTTAATCATAAGATTCTTAAATTCAGTCCGTGATAACTTGTATGCCTCTTCTATTCCTATTGGTTGGGCATACGAGTTCCACCATGATAATGCTTCCTCAGTAAGAGTACCGGTAGCAAACTTAACCCTACAATCCTCAGTACAGTTGCTACGGTCAAATACTGACTCACATCTCTCAAACCAGTGAATCAATCCTATGGCCCCTTCTGTCCCCTTGAAATTGAAGGGCTGACAGCTTATAAATTCCTTGTAGTTACTCTTCTTCACTACAGGAATCTCGGGGTTTCTAGCCATGTTAACATCCCTAGCTCCTAGTGCTGCAGTCACACTGTCAGTCACTAGTCGCTGGATGTCTTCCTGAGTCATGGCGGGAGTAGTGGGATTAACGGGAGTGGTAGCTCTTGTTCGTGCCATTCTATAGGTGTTCGTAAGATGTGATATGAATAGTGTCATAGTTTATATTCTAATTTCTTAGCACATCATCTGCTACCAGATGGGTAGGGAATCCTAAAACTAAAAGGGCGATTTCCTAACAAGATTCGTTATATTCCACTGAAACTAGTTTCCCCCATCTAAAGGCATAGTGATTCTAAAAGATCCTAAGTTTTTAGTGTTCCTAGGTATGTCTACTTGTTTTAATTTCCTATAAGTTTTAGTTCTTAAATCCTAAGGCAATCTATAGTGTATCCTAAGGCAATCTATAGTGTGTCCTAAGGCATAGGGGATCCTAATACGGGATACGAGTTTTAAGTAAACTAAGTATGAGTAGATTAAAACTTCTGTTTTATTAAGTGAAAACCTAACAAGTACCCGTTTATAACTAAGTTATCTACCTATAAACCTATATTCTAAGTCTATAACCATATTTTGATTCTTTATTATTCTTAAGTTCTTGGATGGCTTCCAAAAAATCCTCTATATCAGACCTATGACTATCCCTAATATCCTCAATAATCATTTCTATAGTGGAAAGTCTAACATGTGCAGTAAATACTTCGTCAGAGTGTCACTCATATTTAGATTTGATTACGGGTTTTCTCTAATTCATTTTCTAACCTATTTCTACCTATTCCGAGATCACTAATCCTATTTTCTACTTCTTCTATTCGTCCTAAAGATAGCTTATCTAAATGACTAAGTATTTCCTCTATTTTTTCTTCATGCCTTTCTAAAGGCGTTTTATATGAACGACTACCTATTTCAAACCTAGGGGAGGTGAAGGTGGTATAATACGTAATTTCTTACGGGCAGGTGAAACTATTTCGGGAACATAACGATCTTGACTATTATAGTGAGGAATAGATGGGGTAGGGGTTATAGTAGCTACGGTAGGAATTTCACCACCATATGCTTGCATATACCCATTATATGCCTGCATATAATGATCATTCGGGGAAAGTTCTAAACCTAAGTTAGTTAGGATATTCTGGGCTAATTCTATCGGAGAATTAGAACCAGAAGATGAGTGGGTAGGAGTAGCCGGAGCATACTCATAACTATCCGATGAAGTATCCGTATCATCGGTATCCAACACGATGATAGGATTGTTAAAGGATGACATATCTAACTGTAATACCCGAAAGAGTATCTTAGCATAACTCCAACCTATATTTTATCCTTGAGGCAATAGTAATAGTGGGGAATCTATCCTAAAGGCAGTTCAGGGGTTCTAATCCTAAAGGCAAGTCAGGAATCCTAACCTAAAGACAAGTCGGGAGTCTAAGGGCAAGTTCGGGGATTCTAGTGGCACGGAGGACTTTTTGAAAAAGTGGTTATAGTTTAAGAAAAATCCTTTTGTTCTCTATAACCAAGGCTCTGCTACCAATCTGTAACAACCCCATTTTTCACCGATCACAGCGGATTTAGTGTTTGGGGTATTACTTCATGGAAACAAAGAAAAGATATAGAATAAGACTCGAAAAGAGACGTTTTTGAAAAAGATGTTATCATTCATTTATTCATTAGAGTTTTTAAAGTAAAAGTTGTACTTTTACCAAAAGAGAGGCCCCTAAGATACGTTTTAAGACACAAAACTGATGAATGATAACTATTCTGGACGTCCTCATGTCCAATACTTCTCCGTGCCAAGGTTCCTGTAGTGCTTAATTACCTAGGATAACATGCTTAAAAGTCAACACGTAGGTTGAGTGAGAGTCATATGTTTAAGTAGATAGGGTTTGAATACAAGTTCCACAAAGTTCAACTTAAACTCTATGTATGGAAAGGTTTTAGTGATAGAAGGTATATTGCACTAAGCTCATGAACCACACGTTAACAGTTAGGGTCATGGGAGTTGTAGACCCACCATGAGGGGACGGGAAGAGTAACTTGCCAAAGTTAACACTTCAGAGGGTTTAAATATAATACTTATTGATACCATCCAGAAAGATGTAGTATCAACGAGAGTTGTCAAACTCCAATAGATCTATCTATTATATTCGTGTTCGCGTGGGTAAAATATCCCAAATGATTAGATTCATGAATTTTGGATTAATAGAGGTGGCAGATAGTTTACTCGTGCAACGACCAAAGAAAAAGACTTGTGTTCTATTTAAAGTATGTATCCCCCTCACAGGGTTTGTAAAGCATTTAGAAAGCGTTTAAAAGGTGTGAGGCTATGAAAACTCACCTGGGTCTTAAGGTAAGTAAAGTAGGGGTTTAGATAACTCACTCACGTATCCTAGGTCGTGCAAAGGTTAACGAGGGTGCTAGGGTTTTCTAGGGTATCTCTCGGCCAAAACCACAACTCAACAAGGCTTGGGCTTGTATACTCGACTTCTATGGCTTCTCAGGGTCTTACACTACAGAAAGGTTTAAGGTAGAGAGGAGAGAAAGGTGTGAAGAGAAATGGAAGGGAAGGGAGGGTATTTATAGCCCGCGTAGGAGTAGCGAGCAAGAAAAGGGCTGCCATGTGTCGAGGGGGGAGGTAAACTAAGCCGAGCTATGGGGTGGTGTGGCAGGTCTAGTGGATGACCAAGATCAGCTATACATAGCTAGGGGCTGGTGGTAGGCCGGTTGTGGTGGTGGGAGGCCGAGAGAGGCGGTGAAGAAGAAGGAGGTGACAAGGAGGTGATCCACCTCCTTGCTTGGGTGCTTGGAGGTGCTAGGTNAATAAAAGAAAAACGTTCTATATATATAGATTTTGCGGGCTGACGGCGTCAACCCAATAAGTGACGTCGTCAGCTCGGCGTTTAGGGTTTTCAGACGGCCTTCCTTGACGTGGTCATAATTGCTGGTTCCAGATCTGACGGCCTTGGTTGACGGCGTCACCAATTTGCACTACGAACTCTCTGGCCCGTCACGAGTCTTTTTTCCACTTCTGGACTTCACTTGTTCCTGACGGCGTCACCTTGTAGAGTGTGACGGCGTCACCTTCTGTGATCTTTAAGGTCTTTTGAGTTTTTGTTGTTTTCCGTACTTTTTCACTCCGAAAACGCCCGAAAATGCTTCTTTTGTGATTTTCCCTTCAAAAGTACCTAAAATGAGAAAAGAAACGACTTTGGGTAAAATCCAAACCAAAAACATACGAATTAGGACTCAAAACGACCCCTAAAAACGTAACATTTTTCGTCTCATCAGAGGCCGAGAGAGGTGGTGAAGAAGAAGGTGGTGACAAGGAGGTGATCCACCTCCTTGCTTGGGTGCTTGGTGGTGCTAGGTGTGTGCTAGGTTTAGGGGAGGTGGTAGGTAGCTTGCTTAGTGTATTACAAGTAGTATAGTATCTACGTTTTAGGTTTTTAAGTTTAGTTTTTACCTAGTTTTGCCTAGAAAGAGTTTAGAGTTTTTCCTAGGGTTTAGTGCCTAATTTGGTGTTCTATGAGTGTCTAGTGACTAATATTAAGTCCTAAGGGGCTTATACTAAGTGGTGGTAGTTTATGGTAAAGATTTGAGAAAGTTAAACCTAGTTTCCAGGAAGTTATGACCTAGTTAGGGTTTATTGCTTAGGGGACTTGTACCTAAGTTCTAGGGAATTGTACTATGGTCTAGGGAGTCTAATATGTCCTAAGGTTGCTATTATAACTTATACTTAAGCTTTAAACACTTTCAAGCTAGTTTAGATAGGCAATTAGGGTTTTAAAGCTAACCGTAAACACATAGGTGCAATTAGGGTTTTCAGATGAGTATAGTGTACTAGAGTGATAGTTTACTTAGTGAAAATTATGATTGTAACCTTGACTTGACATACCGGGATGTTTACATCAAGTAAACATAGTGGTGGTTGGCATAGGTGGATATGTGAGCTTGTCTAGAGGTTAGTTAGGTCATAAGGATATAATAAAGCAAAAATTTAGCTCGGGAAAATCCTATAGGCATTTCTAACCTAGATTGTGCATAGTGAGGGCCTAAGTTAAGTTAGTAAGGCTTTTCTAACCTAAGGGGAAGTTAGTGGGTTGTTACATATTCAATAGGTTTAAAGTCACCCATAGTAATAACATGCCAAAGATCAAGATCTTTTGACTTCACATACGTTTCGAATCGAGTTTTCCAATAAATAAAACTATCAGTTTCAAAGAGTGGTAGTATTTGCATTGATTGCCCTTCTTGATATTTTTCAAATTCCATTTATCGTTTAAAGTTTTAAAATACAGTATATTTTAAAAAGTCTTGAGTAACCTGGCTTTGATACCAATTGTAGAAACTAGAGGGGGGAGGGGGCGNCGTTTCGAATCGAGTTTTCCAATAAATAAAACTATCAGTTTCAAAGAGTGGTAGTATTTGCATTGATTGCCCTTCTTGATATTTTTCAAATTCCATTGATCGTTTAAAGTTTTAAAATACAGTGTATTTTAAAAAGTCTTGAGTAACCTGGCTTTGATACCAATTGTAGAAACTAGAGGGGGGAGGGGGCGGGGTAGTTTCACCGTTATTAATTTCGTTTTAGAAAATTTACTTTTCAAGTTGTGTTTATGAAAATTGTTCGATTCGATATTTATGTGAATTCAAACCAACACAAATACAATCAATAACAAGTAACTAAGTAAAAGTAAAGCAAGGAAAGATCAAACCGTGACACGCAGATTGATAGTGGTTCGGCCACGAAGCTCACTCCTTCGTCCCTACTCCACTCCTCGAGTTTCACACTCGAGAGTTTCACAAACACTATATCAACACGCTCCCTTATGGCGGAGCAAACCTTACACAAGCTTACACCAAGTTTAATGACACTAAGCGGAATGTCGAGTCCTAATCCTAGCTAGAACCAATCTAACAAAGCCCACGTGGCTTCACACCTCGTACCAAGACGATGGCACGATCTAACACAATACACAATATAAGACTTGCACTCAAGTCCTATTACATACAAGAAATAATGAATGAAAGTAATGATGAATCCGCAACAATGAGTATGACTCTTCTTTAACACTTCGTCTCTTGACTACAACGAATGTTCTTCTCTTGCACTATAGAAGAATGACGAGTGTGATCACTTGTAAACAACTAAGAACCCGATAATGTTGTCAAAGACTATGTGTTTGAAAGGATTTTTCAATACAGAAAGTTTCAGTGCATAAGAGGTAAAATTTTCTGAAAAACAACAGTTTTGTATTTATAGACGACAGGAGAGAGACCACGGTCCCGTAAATACCAGACGGTCCTTTATCGATAAGGGACCGTCGACCTATTTAAGGGACCGTCCCGACATATGCTCCTATTTTTGTCCTGACGTGGTGAAAATTTATCTGGTGAAAAATTTCTGTCGGTTTTGAGCGGGAAATATGGCTGTTATGAATTTGAAATTTGAAAACATTTTCTTAATAAAACATTTCTTTAAATCATAAAAAATACTTTTGTAAAAATGTTTTGTGCCATGAAAATGTAAAGTTTAGGTGAAAAATAAGTCCTTTGATCACATACACAAGTTTGTAGATTTTTGTACATACCTTAAGTGATGTTGAAGACGAAAACGAGTTTTCTCGATCAAAAACTTATTAAATGTAGTTTTACGTAACGTGTGTTTGTATTTTGTGATTATCAAAACTAGAAGAGACCGAATAATGCAAATGACATTTTTGACATTATTTGTATTAAAAGGTACTAACCTTTTATTTTTTGGTTTAATAACTGGACATGCCCACTCCAAGATATACTACTAAAGAGATATCAAACAAACATCACTAATACTACTGGCATCCTAATCTTCATTCTTTTCCTTTGGTGATCTTCCATACACAAATTCTATCAGTTAACCTTATATCCAAACAACCCTTTATACTCTTGAGACTACATTTCCTGAAAAAGCCATCCTATAATAACTAGAATGCAGCATGCATCCTCACAAACTAGCTAAATATAATAGCCTACCCAGATATCATCTCAATATACAAAGGCTAGTACAACTCCTGCCATCAATCCATCCAACCAAATAACTAAGTATCTGCAGTACATACTGTTTTGGACACAGAGCTTATGATACTTGATGCAAATTTGTCCCACCAAGTGTTCTGAAACATCATAACTACAAGAGGGAATCAAAAAGCCCATCAAAACTAAAATTCCTATAACTGTCACTATGATCCAGAATATCAGTTAGCAATAACCATCCACCCTTACAAACCACCTAAATTGAACTAGTAACAAGAGACATGTACAGTACTGAATAGGAAAAAGCTACTTTAGTGCATTATATCAAAAATGGCATATCGGGAGGTACTTTAGTGCATCCATTTGTGGCACTTCAGTGCATCCGTTTGTCGCACTTTAGTGCATCCATTTGAGGTAGTTTAGTGCATCCGTTTGAATAATCTTAGGTTTTACTTGCCTAAGATGTACCCGAAGCTTCACCGCATATTGTTTTTCGATGATGATGTCGTGGTTCAAAAATATTTGATCGCACTGTGGAAAGTTGATATGGATGGAATGGTTAATGGGGCTATTGAGACCTGCTTTAGACCGTTTAACCGTTATGCTCGATTTTTGAACTTTTAACACCCTCTAATCAGGGATAGGTTCAATCCAAAAGCATGTGCTTGGGCTTTTGGCATGAATATGTTTGATCCAGATGCTTAATCGTGTACCTAATGCAATAGAAATATTATTTGCTTGACTTTTGACCCGTTTGAACCATTTCTTTTAGCTATTTTTTCTTACCCATTTCACCCTATAGAGATGGAACATAACTTGAATAAACCTACCTGTTGATTTACCACCTCTAAGTCAGTAACTGAGAAATGCTTAACTTTGTGAGCTTCATCTCACTTTTTTTTATTCTACTAATTTCTGGAATAGGACGACTTAACTCATCAACTGCCGATGATAATCAGACACGATGAGAACCTGAGAAGGCAAGAAAGGAATGGAGCTCCTGCGCACATTATTTCTAAATTTGCCTAGTTGTTGCAGTTCCATGTTGCTACGTATTTTGATAATGAGCTCCCGTGTCAGCCAAGGATATACATATGCTTCCAGTATTATAAAATTATAAACAGATTGTAGGATTTTTATACTCCCTTCTGATAGGATTCTGGCTATTCCTCATGCTACACAATGTATCAATAAACCGACAACATTGACTAGTCATATAAATGTTCCTATAAATCAGAAGTGTGTGATGAGGAAGTATTTTCTTTGATCGTAGTTAAAGGGGCAATTGGCAAGCATATCAAGAATGTGACAATTAGTATAGGTTGAGTGCATGATCTACGGTTTGGAATTGGAATTTTACTAATTATGATTATCTTCAATTTGTTACGTCATAGATTTTGATAATTGATTATGCCAATAACTAAATCTCATAGGCTTCAGTGTATTTGTTCAAAAAGTTATAATAAAGCTGCCAATTCTCCATGACAGGTTGAATTGGTGTGAACTGTCATAGATAAATGTTTATTTCCTATTTTTTTTCATTTATCTTGGATGCATATTTATTATTCATTTATCGAGCTTTCTTTGAAACATATATGTTGTAGTAAATAGCTGAGTTGTATGCAGCAACTCGTATCAGAGAAGGATTTGATTG
>LBNU01021693.1:24350-38891 GCA_014162995.1 Artemisia annua
GGTCATAATTGCTGGTTCCAGATCTGACGGCCTTGGTTGACGGCGTCACCAATTTGCACTACGAACTCTCTGGCCCGTCACGAGTATTTTTCCAATTCTGGACTTCACTTGTTCCTAACGGCGTCACCTTGTAGAGTGTGACGGCGTCACCTTCTCTGATCTTTAAGGTCTTTTGAGTTTTTGTTGTTTTCCGCACTTTTTCACTCTGAAAACGCCCGAAAATACTTCTTTTGTGATTTTCCCTTCAAAAGTACCTAAAATGAGAAAAGAAACGACTTTGGGTGAAATCCAAACCAAAAACATACGAATTAAGACTCAAACCGACCCCTAAAAACGTAACATTTTTCGTCTCATCATCGTGGTTCAAAAATATTTGATCGCACTATGGAAAGTTGATATGGATGGAATGGTTAATGGGGCTATTGAGACCTGCTTTAGACCGTTTAACCGTTATGCTCGATTTTTGAACTTTTGACCAAAAGCATGTGCTTGGGCTTTTGGCATGAATATGTTTGATCCAGATGCTTAATCGTGTACCTAATGCAATAGAAATATTATTTGCTTGACTTTTGACCCATTTGAACCGTTTCTTTTAGCTATTTTTTCTTACCCATTTCACCCTGTACAGATGGAACATAACTTGAATAAACCTACCTGTTGATTTACCACCTCTAAGTCAGTAACTGAGAAATGCTTAACTTTGTGAGCTTCATCTCACTTTTTTTTATTCTACTAATTTCTGGAATAGGACGACTTAACTCATCAACTGCCGATGATAATCAGACACGATGAGAACCTGAGAAGGCAAGAAAGGAATGGAGCTCCTGCGCACATTATTTCTAAATTTGCCTAGTTGTTGCAGTTCCATGTTGCTACGTATTTTGATAATGAGCTCCCGTGTCAGCCAAGGATATACATATGCTTCCAGTATTATAAAATTATAAACAGATTGTAGGATTTTTATACTCCCTTCTGATAGGATTCTGGCTATTCCTCATGCTACACAATGTATCAATAAACCGACAACATTGACTAGTCATATAAATGTTCCTATAACTCAGAAGTGTGTGATGAGGAAGTATTTTCTTTGATCGTAGTTAAAGGGGCAATTGGCAAGCATATGAAGAATGTGACAGTTAGTATAGGTTGAGTGCATGATCTACGGTTTGGAATTGGAATTTTACTAATTATGATTATCTTCAATTTGTTACGTCATAGATTTTGATAATTGATTATGCCAATAACTAAATCTCATAGGCTTCAGTGTATTTGTTCAAAAAGTTATAATAAAGCTGCCAATTCTCCATGACAGGTTGAATTGGTGTGAACTGTCATAGATAAATGTTTATTTCCTATTTTTTTTCATTTATCTTGGATGCATATTTATTATTCATTTATCGAGCTTTCTTTGAAACATATATGTTGTAGTAAATAGCTGAGTTGTATGCAGCAACTCGTATCAGAGAAGGATTTGATTGTGTGTGAGGAGGCATGCAGGGTCGGTTTACTTTTTGGAGGGCTCTTAGATGTTTGTTAAGGAAGTGGTGAAAGAAAGAAACACCTTTTAATGTGTAAGTTACTTCGTAATAAGTTATTTTGTTTATATATATATATATATATATATATATATATATATATATATATATATATATATATATATTGTGATAAAGATTAGTATCCTGAATAGACGTAGATTTATATTTAGATATTTTTAAATATATTACCCAGTTTATCCAGTTCGCATATATGACTTTGTTAAAGGTGATGATGGAGCAGAATTTAGCAGGTTCAGTCGCAAGTTTGTCTATTTTGGCATTAGATGATCCAACCGTAGGCGTACACTTGCTCTATAGCTTCTAGCTAGACTTGCTCAGGTACTAACTAACCTTACCATCCATGTTTATGTCATATAAAAAACAAATTCAAAATTTATGTTTGGAGAATCGGTTGGCGGTGCAAAACTTAGATCTTCTCCCATGATAAAAAACTTAATTTTTTTTCTAAGATGCTCTAATTTGCTGTTTAATAGTGTGCGTATAATTCTGCTAAATCTAAGAACAAGTTCCACTTTTGGGGAAGCTCGTGGAGACATGGGGATTCATTGCTCTTTGCTTTCTCATCATTCATGGTCTTCATTGATAATGATTTCGGAGTGTGAGCATGGGGTATGGATTGACATGTCTTAGCTGGAAGTAGGTACCACCATCACCATCTTTATATCAATCTGAAATAAAACAGTTAGCAATAAAGTTGGAGAACGAATATGGCTTTGTCATTCGCTCAATGTGGTTGTATTAACCTTCGAATCCGTGAGGACCGACCTGTGATCAGGTAGAATCCCATTTAAAGAGGACTCTCCTTGACTGGACTTTCCAGCTTGTAGTATTGAATCTTCCAATGATTTAATCATTAGAATCATCATACTAAGCATGTTCTCATACCGGAACGTCTCAAAGCAGACAGCACGGTAGAGTGAATCAATGAGTTAAATACTCAATGATTGATAAGATATTGATTGGAAAAAAAATCACTCGCGTGTCATAGGATAAACATTATTTGTAACACGAAGAGAGTTTTATATATTTGAATCACATTTCTTTCATGAACACTTTTTGTTTGAAAATTTTCACAATCAATATGCTCAAAATTCAGTTGGTGAGCACATTGAAAGGTTTTCCAAAAGCATCCGTCAATCCAAATTCCTGGAACAAGTTTGATTCAAATGTGAATCGCCCCATTGTTTCTTTCTAGTTGTCACTAGTTTGATCCATGAAGGATCTCACATGTCACCTACCAAGAGCTTGTCTGATGTTGACTCTAGAAGGATTTCTATCTTCATTGTGAATACTTTCGTATCACTCGGATGTTCTGGCAATTACCACAAGGATAATGCGTAGGACTCTTAATATATTTTCTTACTTTCCACGGTGTATGAAACAGTAAGCATATTGGAAGTGTGTCCTAGTGAGATTTATGAATGATCTATTGGCTCTAGACTCAATAGTGCATTTTGATTCCAAAACCGGAGACTGGAGAGGTGTCTCCTGTTTCAATATCAACATGGCTCACTTGAGTCCAAAAGATCACATTTGTTTATCAGATTTCATATTTAAATCACATTCTCTTCCCCGATCATAAATTTCAAACCTTTTGAGATTTGTGATCCCAATTGATTTAAATACGTTAGAAAATTTGGGAGAAAAATGTGGTCTGATTTTAATGTATATTGATAATGGAACATTTCGATGCTCCCCCTCAATTTATGAGGGAGAATATTAGTGTCAAATATGATGAGTTTCAAAAGCGATTTGGAGTTAAACGAAGGCTCATAAAAATTAATATATTGAGACATAACACCAAATTTTTACTCATTGCTTAAACGGATCAAAGATGAACATTTGTTGATCTAAAATAAAATTTGAAATCACTCGCCCCCTCAATCTATGACCATTCATATATGTAAGATTTTGTGAAAAAATAAACCGTTTGTCATAGATTGAGTGGCAAATTTTATAAAAGATTTAAGTCCAATAGACTTTCAATTATTGTTTTAAACCACCATTTTTTATACAAAATATTTTTCTGAAGAATCATAGATGGAAAATATTTGTTTTGGTAAACGAAGAGTTCTCTTCTTAATCAAGAAATAATGCACTGAAATGTACATTAGATCGAGGAAACACGGATATAAAGTAATCCGTGCCCAGGTGAACTTCACCTAGTGAGAGGAACAACCATCTTTTGGCGACGTGCTTTCCTCATTTTGAAAAGTGGGTTGCTATCTGAGGTAATAGCAAGCCATTTAGGCATGTTTTGAAAAAACTTTTTGAACTTCTGTTGGAACTTCATTTAAAGACCCGTGTCATTACTTATTACATTTCTAGGACCGTAAATGTTATCGATGCCAGAAGACATGCCTTAAAAAGAAACTATTTTTGGTATTTTCTATTTTTCTGATTTTTATGGGTTTTTGTGGGTTTTATAATTTTCTATTACATCTTGGTATAAGATATGTACAAAATATGTTACTTAATTTAAGAAGATATTGACAAGAATACCAAAACGAGGATACGTTCATTACATTGTAGAAATTTGTAGTCAACATCTCTTAAACTTTCACCACCAAAGCTTTCGAGGCTCCTGAATAATCGTCTGAATTAGAACCTTCTCNTGACTAGCTTTCAAATGAGGCTAAGGGGAGGTATTTAAGGGAGCAAGGAAGCTTCCCTTTTTTACATCGTGTACGTTTTAGCCCCTATACTTTGATATCTCAAGAAAGCTACACATAAACTTCTATTACAACGCTACTAAATGTTCTAACAATTAAACGTAAGTCCTTGTAACTTGAGGTAGCGTGTTGACGTGCTTTCCAAAGGTCTTTGAAGACTTAAAAGTGATCACTTGCTCGAATTTGTGAAGCTTATCTTGATATTTAACTTTGAACTTCGATTAAGCGTCTCTTTTATTTTCTTGAGCCTTTAAGAAATAATATTGTCATCACGGGCTTTTCTTAAGTAAATTTCATCTTTGGTTTGATTTAAGACTCTTTTCCACATCTCGTGCTTGTTTTAGGCTTTTTGGTTGATTTCTATGTTGTTTTTGCAATATCCTTTCCTGCACAGTCACAAACACAAAAACACGATATCTTTGGCGTTTAACGTTAGTTTTTGGTCTTTTAAGGTCTGAAAATGGTGAATAAAAGGTATGTGAATAAGCACCTACCACGGGAGTAGGCACTTTCATATCGACCATGAAATCTGCATAAGAATATCAACACAGATATACATACAAACAGATTCACTCTTCATTAACTGCTACCACGTAGCAGCTTGCCTACTCATAATACCATATTCATATCATGATCAAAGCACATTTAAGCAACTCATTAAAACGCTACCTATTATGAAGAGCAACTAGAAATCATTAACATTCATTGCAAGCCCCTATCAGACATAAAAAGCAATCACTAACATGACAATTCACACATATATCAAGTTTCAAATCAGGAGCTTAGAAACAAGATTCTAACCCGGTAACTACATACCTAAGCAAATCATGAGAACACGAGCACATAATCAACAACAGTTGAACAATTATCAGCTAACAACATGCGACACACATTCAATCAGATCATACAAATGCCCAATCAGATCATACAAATGCCAGAGGAGAATACATGAACATCAAACACAATGGTTTTCTAACTTCTTTTAGATTTTGAGTTTTGAAGTATTTAGGGGATTACACGAGGATTCCAAAGTGACACAAATGAACCTTATAGTTACGAAAAGCTAGGAAACTATACGCTAGTTGCACATAATACCCTAAGCATTCTAACAGTTAACACATTTGGCCATTAAAGATAAAGCTTAGTAAGTTCCTCTTCAACTAATACCCTATTAACTACAAAACCTTTTCTAACAATTAGGAGTTAACCAAGAAACCCGTTTGATGATATAAAATTTGAAATCACTTTCCCCCTCAATCAATGACCCGTATTCAAGTTAAAGGGCTGTAGTCATTGATTGAGTGACAAAATTTATGAACAATCCAAGTCTGATCGAATTTCAAACAACACGTTGCTACTATGTGTCTCACAAATAATTTTCAGAAGAATCATAGAAGGAAAATTATTTGTTTTAGGTAAAAAGAAGACTTCTTTTCTTAATCAGGAAATAATGCACTGAAACGTACATTAGATCGAGGGTGCACGGATGTAAAGTAATCCATGCCCAGATGAACTTCATCCGTTGTTAGGAACAACCATCTTTTTGGCGACGTGTTTTCCTCATTTTGAAAATCGGGTTGCTATCTGAAGTAATAGCAAGCCATTTAGGCATGTTTTGAAAAACTTTTTGAACTTCTGTTCGAACTTCATTTAAAGACCCGTGTCATTATTGAATGATATTTCTAGGACCGTAAATGTTATCGATGCCAGAAGACATGCCTTAAAAAGAAACTGTTTTTGCTATTTTCTATTTTTCTTATTTTTATGGGTTTTTGTGGGTTTTATAATTTTCTATTTACATCATGGTATAAGATATGTACAAAATATGTTATTTAATTTAAGAAGATGTTGACAAGAATACCAAAATGAGGATACGTTCATTACGTTGTAGAAATTTGTAGTCAACATCTCTTAAACTTTCACCACCAAAGCTTTCAAGGCTCCTGAATAATGTCTGAATTTGAACCTTCTCGAAGTGATGCTTTGGTAGCTTCCCCCCAAACCGACAATCATCTTCATGAGACCACTTCCCCCAAGTAGTTGAAGTGATGCAAAAAGTCTCATTGTATGAAGTTCGAAAACCTGAAGAGAATGATAACACTGAAGTAAAAGGGTGAAACAAGGATCATCTCTGCGGTTATCAATCCTGGATATATGATTAAGCCCGATCTCATGACCCTGTTGTGCGTCCCCAATGTACGCATTACTCTGCGGTTTTGAGCAGTCGTCTATTCGGGGGAACAAGGTATCAACACTGATCATCTCTACAGATATCAACTACGGAATAAGATTAAACTCGATCACGTGAACCTGTTGTACGTCCCTGATGTACACATATCTCTCCTCTGATGGCTACTGCGACAACCGAGAAAATTTTGCGTCATTATTTTACTATTTACATTTACTTTTTATCCTATTTTAAGCAAATTTATTTTACCGAGAGAACCTAATCGCGTACTTTGTAACAGGTGCCCGTAATTTTTCAGAATCATTTTATTTATAATAAAACTATATTTATTATTACTTATATTCTATTTTTCAACTATTCTGAACTCATTTGATTTTAAAACGAGAGATTATCTCGTAAAATGTGAAAAATAACACGCAGCGCGTACCGGTACGATAATAATTAAATTTTATATTTAATTATCACAAATTATTTTAATAAACATATTAAAATAACATATTTTTTTATTATTAAAACATTCCCAAGAATGTATTTTTTCGCATTTTTGCCAAATCGTGGTACCGCGATTACACTTTAGCTCAACGGGACATGGAGTACACGGAGTAAACATAATATAAACTATCCCTCCCTTTTATACCTTGTTTGTGTCACCCTCCTCACCAAATCACAGTCACAGATTCACATACATGCAAATCTCAAAAATATAACTTCCTGCTCTCACTCTCTTGGGGTAATCGTCAGCAGCTGCACAACAACAACATCCCCATCAATTTTTATCCATCATGCACATCAAGAATCGAAGCTAGAGCCTTTCGAGTGATCGGGTTTTTATTACAACGATTCAAAGGTGTGTTCTTGGTCGAAATTCGTGGATGCATTGACATCTCCAAGAAGGTTTTTGATTTACGATCATTCATATCTTTTTATTTTTAATTTGGATGGTTAATCATGATATACAAATTTTTGTAATATTAATCAATGAATCGAGCACTTAAATCTTTCATATAAATCGGATTTGATGTATGTCTCTTTTATAAAAGTTGTTAGTAAATTAATGGTGGTTGATTTGGTTGAATAAAATGATTTTACCAAAGAGCTTATTGTTTCTTTTTGGCTTATTTTCTTTCTTTTTTGTGTTTTGATCGACTGGAAAAGAAACCACATCAGGGGTGTTTGGGTTTTGGCTTCTCTATCCTCTTTTCAGCTTATTTAAGCTTATTCAGGGCTTATAACTTATTGCTTATTCGAGTCTTGTTGTTTAAGCCTATTTTGGTTTCGTTTTTTTTGGTTTCCATGGTATTACACTCCACTGAAAACGCACCAGCAAGGGTGTTTGTTTCTATTGTTCAAACCCAAAAGGGTGCATTTGTTTGCTTCTTATTATAGCCCATAGGGTGCGGCTGGGATTGGTTATCTCGGCCTGTTAACAGCCCACATAGGGGTGTCCATTTGGTTAACAACAGCCCCACGTAGGGTACGTTGGGATCTGCTTATTCCAGACCAAGAGGGTGCGTTTGTTTGCTTATTCTCTGCACAAGGGTGCTCTTGCTTCTGCTTATTTCAGCCCCACATAGGGTAGCGTTTGGTTCTGCTTATCACAGCCCCGAAGGCTGTTTGGATTGCCTATCTTTCTGCAGCAAAGGGGTGTTTCGAACTGCTCATTTTGAACATATAATCTGTCAGATTTTTAATTCGTAGTAACAGTAGTCATAAAATATTTTTGATAACTTATAATCTTAAAAATATGTTAGTAGACCTAATTACCTTTCCGGAGATATAAAGAACGTAAAAACCGGACTTAAAACGAGAAAGATATGACCAAATGAAGTTTAACGAAAACTTATATACTTAGACAGCTTTTGTAAATTAATAACACTAGGTCCAGTTTTTAAAACGGGATTTTGACCACTTTTGAATCTGTTTCGGCCAAAACTTATAAAATGAAACTTGTCCGGAATGATATTTTACTTAAAGTAGTGACCTTTCTTTTGTCATGAAAATGTTTATTTTTGTAGTTTTACTATATAAATTGTCGGATTGTTTTAAGTGGAATATTGATGTTGTAAATATGGGAAACGTTGTATAAACGAATAGGTCATGCCGAAATTTTTGAAAATCCTTATACTTAGTAATTTTCACAACGTTTCCATTATTTTATAAATTCCGACAAAAAGACGAAAATCATAACTTTTGTATAAACTTTAAAACTACTTCCATTTAATTCGTAGCATTATATCGTATGTTTCTTTTGAACGTGAACTCTTTATTTCATTACTTTGGGATTTCCGGTAATGTGTCGAATTATATAGTTTTATTTATTTTTCTATTTTCTTACATAATACTTGCGACGTATTATATACTTTGAACGATTTTACTTTCCTTTCTCATTTTTCTTATATATATAATACCCACCATGTATTATATATACATACTTTTTTTTCTTTATGTAATATATATACGGATATATATTACATACCTTGCTATTTTCTCTTGATTTATCTAACCAACCACCAAACTAATACAAATTGAAAACTAAATCTTTTATCAATGTATCGTGTTGACTTAACCATCCTTCGAAAACTTAATTTTATTATTCTATTCTTAACGTGTCCTAATCGTTAAGATAAACATTATCTTCTAGATCCCCGTCCGATTATTTTGGTGTTGTGCACCTTGATTTTCTGCTTATGTTGTTTGCTCATTCATTTCGAGGTGAGTTTATAGCTTCGTCTTTACTCATTTAAATGTTTTATAAACCTCGCGAAGGGGATACATGCTAGTTCTACAAACTGAATACAAGTAGTTTTTGGTATGCTTGACCCGATTACGTGAATTGTAGACATCGAGTACTTCTTGCCCTAAAGTCCCTAATTTCATGGACCGTTAATTACGTGCTGAGTAAACGCTAATATTATTAATATGCATATTTGGTTTAACAAACATGTCCGGGTGAGTAGCGCTCACTTGATATCGGTAGATCAAACGGGCACATAATATTGAGAATCTAAGGTAAATGGCAAAGATTACCTTCATGGGCATTATTAAATTTCGTTAAGGTTCGGTGTCATGAGCTTGATGTTATAATTCTTATTTACCGACATGTATTCGTTACATGTCAATTGATGAATAATACTTGTATTCAACTTATTACTTATTAAACTCTATGAATTCACTCAACATTGTTGTTGACTTTTAGCATGTTTATCTTAGGTTTCTATTAGCTGGCATGTGAAGGCGTACGAATATTTTTGAAGACAATGCATCATTATCATTCGACAAACTTTTAAACTTTTATGTTTATTACTATAAACTTGTGGGACCTCTTTGTAAACTCTGATGTTTTATAATAATCGAATGATAAATTATTTCAAAACGTCTCATTTAGAGAAGTTTTCTATATCTTGTACTATGAACTAATAGGTAATACCCCAGTGACACAATCTTCCGCTGCGATAATTCTGGGGTTTTACAGATTGGTATCAGAGCATGAGTTATAGAGAACTAGGTTGCATTTGAACCTAGACTATAACTACATCTTACATTTTAACCCGTAACACTCATTATTGTCTTTCATATTCCGTGCGCCATGCCTACTCTTACATCCTTGTGATCTCTGAAACTTTTTCAAGACATTGTAGTTGATTACAATGGTCTCATTCACTATTATGACATTTTGAGTACACAATGGTCTTGTTTACTTTTCAGACATTGTGAGTTACACAATGGTCTCATTTACTTCTCAGACATTGTGAGCTACACAATGGCCTCTCTTATTTCTCAAACATTGTATGTGATTACAATGGTATCTAAACTCTTTCATAACCGTATGTTATACCATTACTTATGTTGATGGAACTCGTTACTGTTTATCAACTTCTCTCGTGCATTTATATTTTCTGAGCATTTCTGCTTATTTTCTGAAACATCACTATTGATCTATTGATACTATTTAAAGACTATTCGTATACACTTAAATTGCACTCTACTACGTATGTCTATTTACCTTGTCAATTTCACTATCATTTTATAAACACCTTTGTTGTTATCATATAAACTATTCTATCATCCCATTATCAACCAATTTGCTATCCTCATATAAATTGCTCCACTACTACCTTATAAACTAATAATCTGATTCTCTACTATTTTATAAACTGATTTGACTGTTTGTCATCCCTTTACAAACCATTTGATCAATTACCTTGTAAATCTAGTTTACTACCATCTTATAAACCATTTTTGCTAAAATTTGAATACACTGCTTGCCACTCTCTTACAAACTACTTTATCACCATCTTATCAACAAATCACTGGTATAATACTATTACATAAATTGTTTTGGACTAGTTTCAAATAAACTATTTGTTATCATCTTACAAATCATCCTGTCATTTGCCGAATTTGTCAACATCTTATAAACCATTTTGTTGCTTCTTAAAAGTTACTCTACCCCTCTCATTAACTTAAAACATTGATTTATTATTACCTCATGAACTATTTTGTTATTGTTTTATTGTTCATCATTTTCCTATAATTCTTATAAACTAATTTACCATCTACAAAAACTAAGGTGTTCGAATTATTTGCGGTTGAGAAGCAACTCTCGAGCTCATATAACGGACATGTAAACCTCCAACTTGAAACCGATTCTGTGTTATCGTTTAAAACTTTGTTTAACAAGTTCTTCTTTACAAAAGCTGAAGTTCAGCAACTTTCTCTACATTTGATCAAGTTCTCTTCCTAAACCTTCATTGTTAAAGGTCCGTGATTCTGGCCCGATGTGGACAATGGACATATTACAAGTATAACTAAGTTGAGTATTTCAAAATTCATCGAGCCTGGGTTAAATATAGGCTGGTCACTTATATTTAACCTAGGGACAGTGAAACATAGACTGACCACCTATGTTCGACTTAAAAATGAATTTTAAGATACTAGAAATAGCTATATTAGGACTATGTTCTGATTTGGTTTTTAAGAATCACAAAATTCTTGTGTGACTGGAAACCATTCATGGGTATTCGTATGATCGAGTACAACAACTAAGCAGACTCTTACTCTATCCTTATCCGGCGTAGTCAACCTTACCCTACGTATTCCGAGGAACTGCATCGCCAGTTATTCTAGGCTTCATTTCTTACGAGTAACCACACCTCCTCACTAACATCGCTTCGACACTAACACTAACTGAATCACGAAGACGTGATTCCTTTTAACAGATGGGTGATGTGACAACCGAGAAAATTTTGCGTCATTATTTTACTGTTTACATTTACTTTTATCCAATTTTAAGCAAATTTATTTTACCGAGAGAACCTTATCGCGTACGTCGTAACATGTGCCCGTAATTTTTCGGACTCAATTTTTTATAATAAAATTATATTTATTATTACTTATATTTCATTTTTAAACTATTCTGAACTCATTTGATTTTAAAACGAGAGATTATCTCGTAAAACCTGAAAAATGACACTTTTATATTTAATTATCACAAATTATTTTAATAAACATATTAAAATACGATATATTTTTTTATTAAAACATTCCCAAGAATGTATTTTTTTGTATTTTTGCCAAATCGGGGTACCGCGATTACACTTTAGCTCAACGGGACACGGAATAAAAATAATATAAACTATCCCTGCCTTTTATACCTTGTTTGTGTCGCCCTCCTCACCAAATCACAGTCACAGATTCACATACATGCAAATCTCAAAAATATAACTTCCTGCTCTCACTCTCTTGGGGTAATCGACAGCTGCTGCACAACAACATCCTCATCAATTTTTTATCCATCATGCTCATCAAGAATCAAAGCTAGAGCCTTTCGTGTGATCGGGTTTTTATTACAACGATTCAAAGGTGTGTTCTTGGTCGAAATTCGTGGATGCATTTACATCTCCAAGAAGGTTTTTGATTTACTATCATTCCTATCTTTTTATTTTTAATTTGGATGGTTAATCATGATATACAAATTTTTGTAATATTAATCAATGAATCGAGCACTTAAATCTTTTATATAAATCGGATTTGATGTATGTCTCTTTTATAAAAGTTGTTAGTTAATTAATGGTGGTTGATTTGGTTGAATAAAATGATTTTACAAAAGAGCTTATTGTTTCTTTTTGGCTTATTTTCTTTCTTTTTTGTGTTTGGATCGACTGGAAAAGAACCCACATCAGGGGTCTTTGGGTTTTGGCTTCTCTATCCTCATTTCAGCTTATTTAAGCTTATTCAGGGCTTATAACTTATTGCTTATTCGAGTCTTGTTGTTTAAGCCTATTTTGGTTTCGTTTTTTTTGGTTTCCATGGTATTACACTCGACTGAAAACGCACCAGCAAGGGTGTTTGTTTCTGTTGTTCGAACCCAAAAGGGTGCATTTGTTTGCTGCTTATTTCAGCCCTTAGGGTGCGGTTGGGATTGGTTATCTCGGCCTGTTAACAGCCCACATAGGGGTGTCCATTTGGTTAACAACAGCCCCACGTAGGGTGCGTTGGGATCTGCTTATTCCAGACCAAGAGGGTGCATTTGTTTGCTTATTCTCTGCACAAGGGTGCTCTTGCTTCTGCTTATTTCAGCCCCACATAGGGTAGCGTTTGGTTCTGCTTATTTCAGCCCCACATAGGGTGCATTTGGTCTTGCGTATCACAGCCCCGAAGGCTGTTTGGATTGCCTATCTTTCTGCACCAAAGGGGTGTTTCGAACTGCTCATTTTGAACATATAATCTGTCAGATTTTTAATTCGTAGTAACAGTAGTCATAAAATATTTTTGATAACTTATAATCTTAAAAATATGTTAGTAGACCTAATTACCTTTTCGGGGATATAAAGAACGTAAAAACCGGACTTAAAACGAGAAAGATATGACCAAATGAAGTTTAGCGAAAACTTATATACTTAGACAACTTTTGTAAATTAATAACACCAGGTCCAGTTTTTAAAACGGGATTTTGACCACTTCTGACTCTGTTTCGGCCAAAACTTATAAAATGAAACTTGTCCGGAATGATATTTTACTTAAAGTAGTGACCTTTCTTTTGTCATGAAAATGTTTATTTTGGTTGTTTTACTATATAAATTGTCGGATTGTTTTAAGTGGAATATTGATTTCGTAAATATGGGAAACGTTGTATAAACAAATAGGTCATGCCGAAATTTCTGAAAATCCTTATACTTAGTAATTTTCACAATGTTTCCATTATTTTATAAATTCCGACAAAAAGACGAAAATCATAACTTTTGTATAAACTTTAAAACTACTTTCATTTAATTCATAACATTATATCGTATGTTTCTTTTGAACGTGAACTCTTTATTTCATTATGTTGGGAATAATGCTAACAGTTACCACTGTTAAGCTTGTGGAAGACACTGCTGAAGAATGCACTATCAGTGGAAACACATTACCACTGCTAGTACATATTATTAACACTACTTATATGATAACATTTATGTATTCGTGTATAGATAAGTATAGAATAGATCTTGTGTATATTCTATTTAGTTAGCTTTATACTTATCTTGTAAAGGACTCCTTGTGCTATAAAAGGAGGTCCTAGGTTAATGTTCTACATACGTATCAATTAGAGAGATTCAAGGTGTAACCCTAGTGATAAGCAAGATCACTCGTATTATTATCGTTAATAATATTGAAGCTTAAAGTTTGGTTTATACTTTGTGTTCATCATATACAACTGTTCTCACTCACAAAACAATTCATAACTAATCTTCTAAGTACTACAAAGTAAATTCCGTGTGCTTGTTAGTATTGTTCAAAGTATCACTCTAACACAAGGAGTGTGTATAGATCCATGAATTGGTATCAGAGCCTGTCACACCCCCAAAAATGGTTTGCAGCGGAAAGTAATGTTTTTGGGGTGCAACTCAATTGGTACCACAACACAAGTGCAAAGAACGGTTTCATCTCATTCGTTTAGAATAAAATAGTTTAACAAAATGTGTTGAATTTACATTGTTAAAAGTAATGCGGAAGTAGGCCCTTAAAATAATTTAAACGGTCCCTGTATGAATATCAGAGTCTTCTATGACCATGCCATGCCCTGCCAAAACCTCCTGTAACGTGCCATTGCATAAAAACCTGAAAATACATGCTAAAGTGTCAA
>LBNU01021696.1:0-11658 GCA_014162995.1 Artemisia annua
CCATGCTTATCTTTTTATTTGTGGATCTTATGCTTGGTATGTTTGTTTTCTTATTTTGCAGGAATTGGAGCAAGGAACTTGACGTATGGTTCACTTAAGAAGAATCCTGGCTAGGATTTCATTCTGTGAACCAGCTACGGCGTAACCCCTCTCTATGTTTACGCCGTAACCTCCTCTCCGAGAGCTGGTGATCCTCAGGTTTTACCAGTTACGGCGTAACTTGTAATTTCAATTACGCCGTAACATTTCCTGTATCTTTATTTTAAACTTTCATACCATAATTGTTTTAGTAGTTAAATGAACTTTGTGGGTGTGTTCCCTGTAAACCCTCACGAGACTTCACTCGTCCACTTAAGACACCAAGTGGTTTAAAAGGCTTGTTGCATACGCTAAATGCAACCGTGATTCCTACGAAAGTGAGTTAGAATTTTCATTTTCTTTACTTGATATCTTTCTAGTATGATGCGCTTGGTTGTTTAAGTGAATTCAGGTTGTTAAAGTTTGCTCAAGGATCTCAAGGCGGGACACGGTTACTCGTGTATCTTCGATCATTCTGAGCAAATCCAGGGGAGTTTTTCGTTCCTTTTCTAACCCTTCATATTTTTCATTTATATGCTTATGTATGACCCAAGTGGGGGGAAGGGATTAGAAATAAACACCCACCTGATTATACTTGCCTTTATTTTTCTAGTTTTTAGTGAAAAATGTTTCATTTATAAAATTTTGACATGTTTTTCATTACTTAACTAGATTAATATATACTGAGCACACCTACCCTATATTTCCATTGTGTGAGGATAAGCCTTTCAGTTTTCCCCTTATACATAATACCACTAAAAATGAGTGTGTCGGTGGCTGTAGTAGACTTTAGAACTTGGCCTTGTATATCTTTTCGAGACCATTATAATGAGCATTACATTGAGGTAACTTGGTATAATCGATGCAGCTAGGAATAAAGGCATATTTAGGATAAACCCAAATAGCGCAACTAAAATATGTATTGTGTATATTGACTTTTCACATCGATTAGTCAATCCCCCTATTAAACCCTTTTGTTGCACTCACCTTTAGTGCAAGATACCCCTAGAAACACCCTTCAGAGCCATTCCTTTCATTTTGTTCACCCAATATATGTTTCTTTACACCTATCACCTAGCCTACCCTGTAGTTTTTTATAGTCCACAGTCCGGGCGTTGTTGGTTAATTTCGGTTCACTGATGGAAGTCGTGGGTTTTGATTAAAGGAAATTTGGAAGAAGATCGGGTTCAGATGTTAGTTGATCTCAAGTGGGGGGATGCTCTATGTGTCTGTATTATTTTCATTTCTTTTATACCTTGTCTTGCATAAAAAAAAATAATAATAAAAATAAAAATAAAAAAAAATAATAAAATAAAATAAAATAAAATAAAGAGCATGCAAGCAAGCGTTTGTTAGTTGTGTCAGTGTAGTATAGTAGTGAGTATTCTCACATGGTTCAACTGGCGCAGTTTTTACATATCCGTTTTGATGTCTTTTAACGGATACAATCATATACCCGTATATTTCTATCTCACCTTCCTATGTTTAAGTCAATATTTGTACAATGGGGGCATTGTACATCTCAAGTGGGGGGATGGGAGATAGAAATGGTTGTAATGAGAGGTTTCAGAGAGAATATGTGCGAATTTCACCCAAATTTAAAAAAAATTTAAGCACATAAATTATTTTGAAGGCCGAGTTAATGCATCTTACTTGCCTAGCTTATGGATATTATAAGGCACGATGCTGTAATACATATGCATTAACTCGTGTAATGATGATATTGAAGACCCCTTGAGTCTTGACCCTCGGTTTTTGCTATGGGATTGAATGCGGCGACGGGGTGATTGCGGACTTTAGGAAACTATTTGTTTCGTGTCTTTTTGTTTACACCCATTAAATATTTTCCCATGTCTTTATCCTACCCTTATCATTCCTTACCTTTAGCTTATTCGAGTTAAGGAATTGAGCAGTCACAGGTGTCTCGTTCATGGATTTGGGCTAGCATTTGTGGCTTTGTCGTCTTTTCCGGAATAATGGTATTGGTAAAGATTGATTCACCCCTAGCCTTATTGTTGTGTCAACCCTTTGCCTTTTGGAATAGCTGCATCTATAGAGTCTAGTGGTGGAGATCAGTATCTTTGCCAAGCCTATGATAGAATACTTGCCATGACTGAGCAGTAGAGTGATCACCCCATAATAAACACATAGATTAGTGAGAGAGAGTGTGATTTCAATTCCCTTTTCGTGAGTTGCTTGGTTTGGAATTTTTCTAGCTTAGGTAATTTTTAAACTCATATTTTCCAAGTCATCTTGGGAGATATCTTTTTAGAAATAAAAGTCTACTTGAGGGCAAGTAGAGTTAAAGTGGGGGGATATTTGATAACATCAAATAATCTGATATTTTGCATGTCAAATTCCCATGTTTATTGTCTCATTTGTATTAATATAATACTTACATTGTTCATATTCGTTCATAATTGTTCGTATGTACATTTCAGGATTAATGATTCATTGGAGCGGAAAAGATATGAGAAAAGGCCAACAAAGTGCAAAATATATTCTGAAGATAAGTTATGGTGTAACTCGATCGATGGACTACGCAGTAACACATATTCGAGGCCATTTTTCTAAGTATACTGAAGGTTACGCCGTAACAATGTAATGAGGTTACGGCGTAGTTATGACACCGAGAGGAATTTATGAGACTGAAGAGATTACGGCGTAACCATGACGAATATTACGCCGTAATTAATTATTATGAAGGCTACGCCATAGTTAGTAATTGGACTGCGCCGTAGAAATATTGTCATAGAGGATAAGTATTGACACACGAAGAGTTACGGCGTAACATAGTGAATTAGTTACGCCGTAATTGATTACATGGGCCCAAAGGAGTGTTGAGAACTGAAGATACAAAGAGAATGAGACCATGAGACTGATTTTAAATGAAATTAGACTCAATTATCTTCGGAAAGCCGGGTGGCACGTCCCGTGATGACTTACGGTTTAAAAGATATGATATTTCTAAGATGGGCAGATTTCATAACAAGTGCTATGGCGTAGCTCACTTTTCAGCTACGTCGTAACAGTGTCGGGGCCTATAAATACAACCCTAAATCTGCATTTTAGGGTATCTCTCTTCACCCCCTCTTAGGGTTCGATTAAGGCATCATTCCAGGGCAATTTCTAGTAGTTCCAATCCATCTTTCAAGGGAGAATTCACCGCCAATCATCATCATTATTAGCTCTACATCAAGTAATTTGTATCAAACATTATGTTTAATTCAATTCAAGTTTTATTCATCATTGTTGGTTTAATTTACTTTATGTTTGGCTAAGCACCTTTGGTGCTAGCCTAGTTATGATTCCATTATTGTTTTGATTATGTTTCCGTACTTTTCTTAAATGCTTTTACGTGTGTGCATGCTTAGTTTATCTTGAGAACCTTTAATTTCGGTAGTTTTGAGATGCGGTTGTATCTGTTACGCTAGCTTAAATTGAATTAAGACCCCAATTTAGTTAGTAGGCTAGAAGAATTGACCATAGGACACTAGCCTGATGGATTGCGAGGAAATGGAAGGGATGACAACTGACCATACTTCCTCGTGTGCGAATTGACCATAGGATCACCTACCGATGTTTGATGAACTTAAGAAGTTAGAGAAATGGTCTATGATCGTGACAACGGGCCATTAAAGATAAGTCTAGCATGTAGTGGCACTTAATGACTCAAACCCGTCTACCATACGTCGGCTTACTAGCATGGGGTAGTGCCTATGGTTCCTGACAGGATTCGGGGGAGATAGGTAGGGAACTTGACCATATGCACCTAGTGATACATGTCCGCCCCACCTAAAGCATGAGATTAGTTTAATAGGGAACATGACCATAAGCGATATAGGAAGTGTAATTAGGTTAGCACACTTCTCTCTTACTGCTCACAACTCTAATTTTAATTGCTTTCTGTTTTAAGTTTCATTTCATTTCAACAAATCAATCAAACATCTCTTTTAATTTACTTTTAATTAGTGACATTAGACTTAGATATAATCCGCACCACATAGCTCTTGGGACGACCTCGGAGTTACCATTACTATCCTACACACGATCGGATTTTCTGTCTGTTAGTGCATTAAGGTAGACCATAGGTAAAACGATAATTATAATAAAACCTGGTCAGTAAAACCTGCATCAAGTTTTTGGCGCCGCTGCCGGGGAGCTATATTAGGATTTTTAATTTAAGTCTTGTATGTATTTTTGCTTTTTGATTTTCATTCGCTTTTTAGGAACTTTTTGTTTTTAGTTTTCTTTTTCTTTTCATTTATGTTATTGTTTCTTTTTGAAATTTCAGGATATGGGAAATTCGGATTTTGACATGCTCACTGTGAAGGAATACATGGCTTTGACTCAAGGTAACCGAAGATCGAGCATGGTTTGTCCTGAAATTAATAATAATATCAACCTTGAGATCTGTAGCCAGTTTTTGAAGGAGCTCGGATTGAAGCTTTTCGCGGGAACTGAAGATGAAGATGCCCACCTGCATGTACAAAGTGTATTAGAGATCGCAGATCTTTTTCACACTCTAGGAGTCACTCAAGATGCATTAATGCTTAGAGTGTTTCCAATTACACTCTTAGGTGCAGCTAGAAGATGTTTGTACAGGCTTCCGGCTAGGTCGATAAATACATGGAAACTTCTGGAGAAAACTTTTGTTCAGAAATATTATTCGCCTTCAAGGATTGCTAAAAAGATGGAAGAAATAAGGAACTTCGGACAATTGAAGAATGATGCATTATATGAACCTTGGGATAGGTTTAATGACCTTCTTTACATGTGCCCAACACCTGAGCATGGGTTTCAGTAATCATCTTTTTAATCTCCATAGCCTTGATGACATTTTTCTTTTGAATCTTTTTAAGATCTTGTAGAAGCCTACATGACATAACGGAAGTACGGTATCCTTCTACTTCCGCCATAAACTCTTGAGTTTCTTTGGTCGCATGAACCAAATCCACATAACAATTCAGTAGTCCTTTTGCAAGTTTTATGTCCTTGTCGTTATCGCGTTGATAGTACAGAGCAATGCTATCAAACATTTCGTGGGAACCGGTGGCGGTTGCAAGTTCCTGTTGGCGTGGGAATTCTGACATTTTAGTGGTGCTTTACGTTTTGGAATTTACTTAATTGTGTGTGTTTGGTATGCAAAACCTTTGGGGTATGGGCCCTTAGATACTAACTGAACTGATGACGTTATAAATTCAGGGACCAAACTTGATATTACTATATCGTAAAGAGTTAAGTTATTAAATGGCAGGAAATTTAAGTATACATACGTAAAAGTTGGCAAGGTTGGAGACCAAGGGCGAAATTAGAAAAAAACTTGTCCAATACGCTTAAGTTTTGTGTTTTGGTTACGCCCCAATAAACCCGACCCAATGACCCGACCAACATAACCCTAAAAAGTTTCATAATAACCCAATACATACAAAAATCAGTCATTCCACATTGTGAGAAACACCGTTGATGCAAGTTAAAGGAAACTGGAAAGGAACATATTTGTGACAACATTTAAATGTAAGAACCAGAAGACGAAGGAGAAGTGTTGTTCCGGATTCACACAAATGGGAGATTTGAATATACCCCACTCAGGTATGAAGGCGGATCCATTATTAATGTTAGTGCATTTAGGTATGATAGGGGTATCTTTAGTTCAACCCTAGATAATCTATTATCAGAGATTAAGGATCCAAAATGGGCGGTGTTTTTCTGTCATCCAAATAAATCGCTAGAAAATGGTTTGCACTTGATTTATAGGGACTAGGATGTCCTTAAGCTATATGAGTTTGCGGAAACACATGAGTCAGTTGATATCTTTATTATACATAGGCCCCAGATGTTAGCAGCATTTTACTTGGAAAACATTGGTTTTGAGGTTGTGGGTTGGTTAGAGGAAGATGCTAACTTCACAATGTCAAGTGGGAGACCTTTTATGACTTGCCGTAAATGGAAGAGTATAAATGAGAAGAAATTGCAGGTTGGTGTTGTTATCAAAGACGAAAAAGATGTTATCCATGACAAAAGCATTAACAATAAGGGAAAGGGTAAGCTGATTCCGGAAAAGGACGTTTTGCAAGAGGAAAAGGGCGAGGAAGTTGTAAAAACTTATAAGCGGGGTTTTGATTGCAATGGGAAGGCTATAATGGTTGAAATTCATGGTTTTGATGGTGAAAACATTGCTGATGGTGCTGGTGATTGTGATGATGTGCATAGTTGTCCTAATAAACGTTTTAAAACCAGTGAAAAGATTACCAATTGCATACTGGCCCTTTGTGCCAACAAGCCATCCTAAGTAAGGTTTCAGTGACAGGATGAAGGTTTTTGTGTGTTGATAATCCAGTTCCAGTATGTACATCGTTAGAAGGTGCATCAGGTGAAGGTTGTGCAGTGGAGGCCGCATCGTCTTCTCCAATTTCGTGTTAATTATCAGTAGAACCTAAGATCAGACAATGTTTTAACTCATTTTCATGTTGTATCAGACTTTGTTTGGCCAGTTGACTACTATAAGTCAAAGTATCCAAATGCTAAATGCTAAAAACTCAATCTCTTAACTCATTCTCTTGTTGTGTAATACATTGTTTGGCCAATACATTATATTTCATGGCTGTACATATTAGATATTCGTTGACATATAAAAAGTCAAACTAACCAAATGCTAAATGTGATGGTATACGCACCACAATCGATCACACCTTTGTATCACTAAAACCAAACCCAGTGGCCACTTAACATTTGATGAACCTATGTTCAAACCATACCAAGTAATTGTACAAGGTTACATCAGATACAAATGCATATGCTTTACATATTTTAACATGGAACTCCAATATGTTAATGCTAATTCAAACACCTACTATAGTTAAAATGGCAAATCGTTTAATTACTAAGACATCTAATAATCAAACTGCCAAATTGACTTGTAACAGTGAAATTAAAGAATTGACAAGAACATGCAAATTATTGATTGCGAAACACTATCATTTATTCCAAACCCAGATTTTTATTCATTGATCTCATGTTGACAACCATTACAAACTTCACTACCATCTAAACATACACTTAGCTTGACCCACAACTTTCCCTATCAGCATTTTCCTTCATTTCCTTTAGATATTTAAACAGAGCTTCAAGTTTTGTAATCCTTGTTTCCAAATCATCAAACTTTAGTAAACCATTGTCGGCAGCCTCTTCCGTCTTCTTAGCGGACAAACGGTGTTCCTTGGAGCAATCTTCTTTCCTCAACCCACTGTACAAAGCCTTCCCCTTATTGTTTTTTGCCATTCTTAGTTAGTTTGATTGAATGTATGTGTGCTGCATTGTTGAAAGTTTATGAAATTGAATGAATTTAATAGGGTATGATACATCATCGGGACTTACTAAATATCAACGGTTAGTTGTGGGTTTATTGGTTCCCGCGAACTAATTAAAGCGTATCTGAAAAGTTATGGTCAAGTTGCATAGTTAAAAACAAAAATACAACACGGTTGGTCCCTGAAATTGAATGTAGGGTTAGACATTAACCATACCCTAGTTGCAAATGTGGTTGGACTATATTGCCCTTGAAAAATGAACCAAAACTGAGCGTTGACCTCACCATTTCTGGTCAAGGGACGCATTCTGCCTCAAAATCCATACTTTTGGACGCCAGGCGACGATTTTGAAAAGTTAAGGGCCATCACGATGTGTTGTGGAATGTTTAGGGAGAACGATGTATTTTAGTCAAAAAAATATCATGGATCTGAAACTTGAGTATCATATTTAGAGCCAAAGACTCTGAAAGTCTCACTCAGACATTCACCCATTACAAAACCTTACTCGATGTGCTGTCCGATAATGGTGTTAAACCATCTAAGCATGAGATTAATGTAGATTTTGTTAACAGGATCCCTGAGAAGTGGTTAAGCTTTACAAAAGGGTTAAGAAATGCCAACAGATAACATTAAATCGTACCCGTAATTTAAGTGTTAATTTCCCCTAAATTGCTCATATTTTATGTTAATATGTTGGATATGTACTTCTATTTGTTTATATTATGTTTTCAGGGAAAAAATGAGCAAAGGAACGAAAAGATGCGGATTTGGAAAGTTTTACACGAAAATCAAGGAAGTATGCGGATTCTGCATTAACTACGGCGTAGATGTTCCATCTACCTACGCCGTAGCTATCATCTATGAAGACTACGGCGTAGCCCAGTACACAATTACGGCGTATTTGAACATCAAAGGGTTCTACGGAGTAACCTCTCTCCATCTACGGCGTAGACCTCGAATTCAAGCAGTAAAGAACTATTGATAACACGTAAATTATACATGTTTTTAGGTGCGTTTTATGTATCATACTTGGCCATATTTGTACGTATTTGTTACTTAATCATGGAAAAGTATTTGTACAAGCAAATGTAGCCAAAAACAGGAAAAAGTTATGAAAAGATGAAGAAATGAAGTGAATGAGCACAATTGGAGATTTTCAAGAAGGAAACGAGTGAAGAATCACACAAGGACTCAAGGATTTGATAGATTCAAGATTTCCACGTTCATATGTCAAGATAATATCAAGTTCTATGGAAGGAATCAGCACCAAGATGAAGGAGAAAACATGCGACAAAGAAAAGTAAAGAAAAGACAAAAAGTTGGTTACGTGTTCCATCCAACCGTTCGGTTGGAACCCGCAACCGGAACGGATGGATGAGATCAGAAGATCCAACCGATCGGTTGGAATGTTACTGCAGTTGCAAAAATTCATTTAATGGTGAATTTACTCCTCATTATCATTGGTGGCTGATCATTTCTAGCACATAACTCCTGGAGGACGTTTACCTTGGAGAATAAGTGTCTTGGAGGCTATAAATTAGTATCCAAGGGTAGATACAAAATACCAATCTATAATCTAAGTAAGGCTTGCACTAAAGTTCTTACTACTTTCCCAAAAGGTTACTTTACTATTGTAAACGTCCAGGAAACTTTGAGTTAAAGTCTCAAGAGTTTGGTTCGAGTGTGGTGTTGCGGTTTATTTTGTCTTAGTAGTCGTTTGGAGGAGCGTGGTTGCTATAGTTCCACAATTCTAGTTCTTGTAATTCTCAAGCTAGGTATATCTTGTTTATTCACAATGAATTATTGTTACTTTGAGTTTAATGAATGTTTTGTTTACTACTTGTGTTTTAATATAATTGATATGGAGTAATTTGGTATATACTTGTGTGAATGATGTAATTAGTCATGGAGTATTCTTTTCTTTAAAAAGGTGATGCATGAAAACTTTTCTTAATTTATGAGTTTGTTGGGATAATATCTAATCTTGCTTAATTTGTTGATAAAAACATCTTTGGGAAATATTGGCCGAAAGGGTTTTCTTAATGTTTTTATTCCAAAAAGTTAGTGCACGAATTAGTATGAGATATGATGTGTGACAAGAATCATGTTTACTCTTTAAAATGGATTTGAGAAGATTTCATCACAAAATAAGGCCGAAAGGATTCGTAGGAATTCATAAGTAAACAATTGCTTTTAAACAACATTGTGTTAATGGAGTTATTATTCTAGTTGTCTTAGGCCGAAAGGAAGTAACTAGATGACTGAATTCTAGTAATAACAAGTTTACACCAAGCTTAACATGAATACTCCAAATGATTGATTGTAGCATTTCTCTCAAGTATATGTTTTAGTTAATATTGTTTCTTGAATACTTAAATTTTCGATAATTAGGATTGACAACCCTTTTTAATACAAACTAGTTTATAATACTTTAATCACCAAAATCCCTTGGAACGATCTTGACTTACCCACCTTTACTAAAACGGACGAGTATAGTTGCTCGTATGTGTTAATAGTTAATCGGATAAGCGTGTTTATAAATTTTTAAAACTTGTACACACCGTGACCACACCAGAGGCCAAAGAGGAAACTACGGCGTAGTTCCAACATAACTACGTTGTAGACATGACAGCTGACAAAACTGCAGGCGTAGCACAAGATCTAGCTACAATGTAGATATAATTATCGAAGACTACGGCGTAGCCAACCCTAGAGCTACAACGTCGCTATGTCGGGCCTGTAAATACCAGCCCTAATTCCGAGTTTTCATATACACTTTTCACTACACAGAAGTCAGGAGGAATTCAGGGAGGAAGAGGACGAAGTTCTATCAGCATACAAGTCCATTCCAAGGGAGAATTCACGCCATAATCATAAGTTTATTCATTCCATTTTTTTGTATTAATTCAATGTTTACATTTGTTATGTTGAACACTTGTTTTTCTGCATTAATGAACATGAGTGGCTAAACACCTCTTGGTGTTAGCCTTATTATGAAATTTTTATTAATATGATTTAGTTTTCGCGCATCTTTATTCGTTTTATTTGTATACTTGCTTAGCTAGTCTTAGGACACTTTATGCTTTAGAGGCATTGATATTTGGTAGACCTTTGAGGGAAGTGATAGATGTGACTGTGCCGCATTTCATTAGAAGGTGTGACTTGGTAATGGTTAAGACCAATCGTAGACGCTTCCATTACCATGCATGTGCGAATTGACCATAGGATCACCTACCAAATAGATTTGTTAAAGGAATTAAAGGGGATGTAAGATATGACTGTGCCCGCATCCCGCTAAACTAGTCTAAGTTAGTAGAGGTAATTAATGACTCTTGCATTTCGCGCCAGCGAACTCTTTCAATCGATTTGGGAGAATAGGGCGAAGTGTCGGATAGGATAGGTGATTTGACCATCTGACTCTATTGAATTGAACCCCCAAATAAAACGATAGGATGCATTATTAGAAAACTTGCCATGTTAATAACAAGAGTAGTAATTAGGTTAACACTACCTTCTCCTACTGATTTTCTTTTGATTGTTAATTGTTTATTTGTTATTTATTTTATTTAGTTTAATTATTTCAATCATTATAAAAACCCCTTTTTATTTAGTGACATTAAAACTTAGATATTTCCCGCCCCTTAGCTCTTGGGACGACCTCGGCTTTACCATCTAGCTATACCTCATACGACCGGGTATACTGCCCGATAGTGCATAAGGTAGACCTTAGGTAGACGAGACTTATAAATTTAAAACCTGGTCGGTAAATCCCGCATCAAGTTTTTGGCGCCGCTGTTGGGGAGCTAATAGGATTTTATTTAAGTTTTTGCATTTTTAATTTTATTTTCAGTACTCACGATTTCTTTTCTAGTTTCAGGTTGCATGGGTGACGTAGACATCGATACCCTCACTCTCGAGGAGTACCTAGCTCTTACACATGATGAACAGGGGTCTGGTTTGGTTAGGCCAGCTATTGGAGCGGAGGTTCAATTCGAGATCAAGAACCAATTCATAAGGGAGTTGCGGAAAGACCCCTTTTCAGGAACAAAGACCGAAGATGCTCACGAGCACATTGAAAATATTCTCTACATTGTCAGTTTGTTCAACATACCTGGAGTGTCTCACGATGCGGTAATGCGTAGAGTCTTTCCCATGACTCTTACCGGTGCAGCTAAAAGTTGGATTGATTGGTTGCCTGCGGGAACCATTAATACTTGGGCATTGTTGAAGAAGAAGTTCATCCAAAGGTATTGCTCTCCTTCAAGGACGG
>LBNU01021697.1:0-18928 GCA_014162995.1 Artemisia annua
TGGTCTTGCAACATGTCTTTTCCTTTATCTAGAAAAAGTTCTATCAGCAGAAACTGAAGAATCAGCAGGTGCTGATTTATCAGCAGTATTGTATTTGCTGGTAGATTGAGTTGCCTGTGGGATATAAGCAGGTATGTCATCAACACGTTTCCACATTTGTCTAGTTGTCTTAGCACAATCACCCATTCTTTGCTCATGAAACTTACAATCCTTAATTAAATGAGATTTGCTTCCACACCCAAAACATTTCTTCTTTCTAGAAGATTTATCAACAAAAGAAGTTCTATTGAAAGCATTCAAACCACAAACATTAACAGAATTGTTTTTGACAGAATTAACATTATTGTTTTGCAAAGAATTAAATAACAAGTCTTCAGTAGAAACTGTCTTTGAATGAGATTCATCAGCAGCAACTCCTAGAGGCTTGTTTGAGGACTTGGGTGAAGGCTTGAAGGAGGTCTTGGGAGGGTCTGACTTATCACTTGAATCACAGCTTTCATAGGCAGTAGACCCTTTTTCAGAAGACTTGTCACTGCAAGAGACAGAGTCAGCATCATTAGTAACAGGGTCAGATAAGTCACTTGACTTTTTGCCATATAAATGATGTGATCCATCAAAGTCAACTGTAATGGATAGGTCAATGGGCATATGTTCTCCTCTAATGGGACCAGGGACAGCATGTAATGTGCCTTCTTTAACATAGTTTGCTAATCCTGCTGGTGTAGTTTTTCTACTGTCATCCCTAGCTTCTAATCCTACATATTTCTTAAAACCTAAACCTATACCAGAATTTACAGCTTGACTACCATATAAACTTCTAGCTAAGTTATCACCTGATATTAACCACTTCTTTTGTGTAGCTATTTCATTATCTAGCTTCTCTTGAAGAACTTGTTTATCAGATTCTAAATTAGCTTTTAACTTCTTAGTATAGATTAACTCATCTTGAGCACATTTTAATTCCTGTTTCAACCCTTTTATTTCCTCCTCATAAGCAACTTGATTCTTTTGAAACCAAATCTTTTGTTTTTCTACTATCTTTAGACCACGTTTATATGACTCAAGGTCTTTATAACACTCATTATATTTAGGTTTCAATTCATCATATTGTTCTTTAAGTTCATTATATCTTATACTACAACCAAACACACAGTTATGTACCTGAGAGATACCCATAAGAGCAATTTGATCATGACAATCCTCTGAAGTACAGCTTGCCAGCAATCCACTCTGATCACTATCACCATCACTCCTCTCATGAGCCTTCCAGTCAACATGATCATCCAGAGTGATCAAAGCTGTGGGATATCCAGTTTTTGTAGTATCAACTTCCCCTTGTTTCTGCTGATAGGTAGAATACCTAACCTCATCAGTAGATTTCCTATCCTTGCATTCTCTAGAGAAGTGACCCATTTGACCACAAGTGTAACACTTGATCTTCCTTCTGTCAAACCTGGCTGAATCCCTGCCATTGAAAGCAAACTTCCTCCCAGCCTTTTTCTCAAATCTCTTGATGCTTAATGAAAGCATAGCCACCTGCCACTTCAAGTTCATCTCTTCCATATCCAATGGATCCACCTGTTCAAAGTCCTCATAGGAGAGTTGCTGCTGAGATTCACAATCAGCAACAAAGGAGTGAAGTACATCTTCCAACAAACTACCAGAAGAATGTGATTTGGTTGGTGTGTATGAAGATGATGCAGTTGAAATTGGACTTGAACTAGGAGGCATTATATTGGATGTAGAACCAACAAAAGCTGAGTAATTTGGAGTAATTGAGCGAATAGGACTTTTGACATCTGGTTCAAGAGTTTTGAGCTTGTTGTATAAGTCATCAAAGCTCATCATATCCAATCCACCCTTGGCTTTGAGTGCAATACTTACTTGAAGCCATGATGGAGGACAAGGATCTTAAAGAATTTAGCATTGCAATCTTCATTGTCTGGCCTTGCCTTTCAGCTTTGATTCAATTGACTCAGAATCTTGTGAAATTTGTCATAACCCTTGTGTATACTTCTTCCTCAGTGATCTGAAACTCTTGAAACTGCTGCTTCAGCATTGACCTTCCTCATCCTTCTTGACTCATCATTCCCACCAATCTAGCTTTAATCCGCCATCCATAGATCTTTGCAATCAGACATGAAGTGAAGTCACCCAAGGGTCTGGGAGGTATAGCTTGAAGAAGTATTAGTTCTATACTTTGTTTTCCCTCTGAAGAGCAAGAACTCTTCAGCAGATGTGGATCAAGATCAGTATATCTACCATCTGCTAAGTTCCCAGTCCTCTTTGGCTATTACCTTTAAGTACTACCTTCCAAAGATTATGGTCAATGTTGGTAATCCATTTCCTGCAATCTGCATTGCCCAGAGTTCATACTCCTTCTTTCTTAAGGTAAGGGAGAATTTGCATTGCCTGTTTTGAGAGAGTGAGGTGATGTAGCGATGTTTGTGTTTGATTGTGTGTTGTCTATGACTTCAGCAGTCAGAATCCAGACATTTGTAAAGTTGTGTTGTTGAGGAGTGGTTTAAAGAATTGATTTTCTTAGTATCAAAGAGACTCTCCCGAGGCCTCTTGATCCACTTGTTGAACTATATAGAATTATGACTAAGAGACTGAAAGTAAGATCGTAGTATAGCCATGTAATCACTAGTAACTAATAGAGAATCCCTAAAGATTGTATTTTAGAAGCGGAAACAAATACAAACTATGACAGTAAATATCTAAAACAGTTTGATCCTCTATGGATCCTTTAATATTATAAAACTTGTGTTTTCCACAAAACGTACACTGAACATAAACTTGTGTTCCTTTTATAGACAAGGAACCCTAACCCTAATCCGTTTCTCAAGAAACGTATCTTCTAAATAATATGCATTATCTCTTACTATAATATCTCATGCATATCCTAACTACATTACATAATATGGGGCTAAACACTATCCGCAGAAACTAAATCTGCTGATCTTTATCTTCAGAAGTAACTATTCTTCAGCAGGAACTGGTCTTCAGCAGATTCCTTCTTCAGCAGTAAACATCAGTAGATTCTATACTTAGCAGAATTCCCAACACTTTAGATTAACACCTGACGGCCTACATTCTTTAACACCTGACGCCGTTAGGTGAAAACATCTTGTTTTCTTCATAGGACGTCTAGTGTAATCTGACTTCACTCTTTTGTCAACGTTGGCTGACGGCGTCGCCTTGTGACTCTGACGCCGTCAGGTAGGAAATCCAGCTTCTTTTGAGACTTTGTCATTTTCTTCACTTTTATGCTCCAAAAACGTCCAAATATGCATGTTTTCCAGAATTCTTCTCAAAAGTACCTAAAATGACAAAAGGAACGATTTAGGGCAATATTTGATCATATTTACTCGAATTAGGGCTTAAATGACCCCTTAAAACGGGTAAACGTTTCGTCTCATCAAAAGTATTTTTAGATTTTTTTAGTTTTTTATATTAAACTAAAGTTGAGCAGAATTTAAGCTTAGAAAATGATTAGTTAAGCTAAATGGAACTAAAATCAACTTAAAGATAAGAGCTTTAAAGGAAAATAAGGGCTTATACTAAAAGAGCTTAAAACGGATTAAGAGCAATTTATAAAAGAAACAATAATTTTAATTAACTTTAAAGACAGATTACATTATAAAATCTTGAAAACATTACAATAACTGAAAGCATGAACCCTATTTAGCTACTTATTATTCTACACTACTCTACTCTAATCCTACTCCTAATGAGTCAATCCGTGAGTGAGAGGGCTTCTTTTATAGGCCACGAGCTAGGGTTTTAAAGATGCTTCCAGACGTCAAATCATAGCCACACGATCATTATGTCAACATTCCCAGCTATTTGGAGCCATAGATTTTCGTGCCACATCATTTGGACCAATAAGAATGCTTCAAGCTGCCACTTGTGCTATTTGATGTCGACACCCTCTCTGACTTGTCAGACCTTCCAGAAGGATTCTAGGATAGATGCTAGTACGAGCTTGGCAGGGTAAAATGAGGTGGGTAAGCTGAGTGATTTTGGTGAGGAGGAAAAATAGTAAACATAGGGCGCGTTATTATTTTGACCAAGTGATGGGATTGGGATAGGATCAGGTTATAAAAGATATGGGGTGGGCCGGGTTATAACTAAAAGGGTGTGGGTTGGGTTAGGAGGATTGTAGTTGGGCTTGTGTTGTTTGGTTTGATATTGGGTTATGGGTTTTTTGGGTTAGATAGATATAATAGGATCCGGTTTAGTTATAGTAGTTAACTTAGGATTTATAACTAGTGAATAACAAGGACCTTTGGTGTAGAATCTTAAAATCTGAGGACCAATGCTGTCATTCTCCAATAATAATATTCAAGGGCTTTTGACAATCTCTGATTCTTCAAGGTTTTGTTTTGCCAATTTGAGCTTAAATGTGAAAAATGCTTCCCCGGCCTCGGCTTTTTGACCTCTTTCCGTTTCCCGTGCTCGTGTTGTCATTTTTGGCTCGATTTTGTCCACTTTTCTCAATATCCGTACCTGCACATTTAAAAACACAAAAACATAACATATATGGCGTATTTGGACGGTTTTTGGTCTTGTTTGGTCTTAATATGGTCAAATAAAGGTATGTGTTTTATCACATACCAATACGGATTCCTTGTTTGACAATCGGTGCTAAAGTGCGGACCTCCACAATACTCACAACCGTATTGTTGTTGTGACGGATTCGGCTCATAATGAACATTTTCAAACGATTCCTCACAATTTTCAAAATGTGATGTATTTTGGAACGAATCATCATTGAAATACGGTTCTTGCTCGTAAGAGTTTTGTAGAGGGAGATAAAAATCGTTTTGAGGATAATTGGAAAAGTTCGGGTTAAAATCTCAAGTATATGAGTTATCGGCTTCCGAAGCACAAATCGAACAAAATCCATCGGTAATATTTCTTCCACACCTCTTGCAAGTACACCGTTTACAATATGTCGATGTCGAATCTAACGAATCTCCACTTATATCACAATAACGTTGATCATACGAAGAATAATGGGTCTGAGGTGGGTAGTCGGGAAAATTTGAAAAATAGTTGATTGAATTCGGGTTTTGGTCATAAATGAATGAATTACTTGAACCACAAAACAAACAACTTCCGTTTTGAATAGTTACCACACCTTTCGCACGTACACCAACGACACGGTGAACCGTAAAGCGGTTCACCACAACCAACACAAGGAATATACGATTCCATTAGAATTAAACATAAGAGGGATAAAGAGATAGACTTATCGGATAAGAAGATTTAAGAAGAAGAATTAAACGTATAAGAGGATAAGAAAATTATTTTTTGATTTTTTTTAACGTAAAAATGAAGAAAAACAAAATTTAAAATCAATTTTGAAAAAGATAATATTTTTGGGTTTTTGTAATTAGAAAAATGAAAAACAAATTTTGAAAAGAAAATATTTTTGGTTTTTTATATTTTTAAAAATATTTACAAAACACAATCGCAAAACGAAAACCAAAATTCACTTCAACCTTCCCCGGCAGCGGCGCCAAAATTGGTTGAGTTCAATTATAATATAGTGATTTTTCCAAAGGAATACTTAGGAAAGTATTTCCCCGGGTGGTGTTCCAAGTGAAGGATGAATGGAATTGTGATTTTGGTTCGCGATTCGTGAAGTGAATATTGAAAATAAGTGAGATTTGATGGAAATTATAACTACAGAAAGTGAATTTATACTAGAAAGCATATAACTAAGCACGAAAAATGATAAAGCAAAGCTATTTAAGCTAAAAACACAATCTATTCTAAAAACGCGTGAAATAATCAAAAACTACGTATGAGCGCAAAATTAAAAAGTGAATTATAAGAAAAACTAATCTTATGAGGGTAAAAACAATTTTTCTACATTCTAAATGTAAAAAGAAAATTTTGGAAAAAGAAAAGTATTTTTTTTGGCTTTTTATTTATTTAAAATGATTTAAAAACTATTTAAAACTAATTAAATAGTCAAAAAATAGTAAAACTATTAGGAAAAATATGAAATTTTGCAAAAAAATATTTGATATCAATCTAAATGTAAGAAAAATAAGAAAATAGAAAAAACTAAATGGGATAAGCTGTAATAAGCTAAACTCAGTTTTATAAGCTAATATGAAAATAAAAGAAAAATATAAAAGGAATGAGAAACTAGTTAATAACAAATAAAAGGCTTTAGGCCAGTTGGTAAGATATAAGTTGTGTTGAGGTGCTAAATGCAGGAGGTCACTGCACCTATCTATTTGAAAACTTTTTATTTTTGTAATTTTTATTTCTGCAACTATTGAAAACAAATAAAAATAGAAAACTTTTACAAAAACAACTTTTATAAAAACTACAAATAAGCTGGGAAATATGATCAAATAGCAGCAGTTAACTAAGAGTACTAGAAAAGAAATAGAGAAGAAAGCTAAAACGGGCACAAGCTTGTGCCAAACTAGAAATAAGCTAAAGAAAACTAAAGCCTAACCTAAATCATCTATCTAAACTGAATTGGCAACCTAGGATAAGCAGGTAAGCAAATTAAAACACAAAAAGGGAATAAGCAAACTGAATGCTAAACAACCTACATGGCCTACTTTAAGCTGATGCATAAGCTACAAATTAACAAGCTAAAGCATCTAAACATGAAATCAACATCCATAAGCCAAAAATGAACACACAGAACAAGTTTCATGTAATTAGAGCTTATTATGAGCTTTCTAGACAGCTGCAAAGGGACAAGGTTGGGTCACTGACTGGAGCAGGTAGAAACAGGCCTAAAGGGCTAATTTGCAGGCCCAAAATAGCAACTAAATAAGCTTAGAATTGTAAAACTAAAAGCAGATAAATGCAACTTATACTACTGAGAATCTAAATCACATAAAAGCCCTAAAATTAACACACTATTGCACAGTTTAAATGTCCTTGCACCAGATACAAATCAAACAAGCTTACTGCATATAAATGATGAACAGGGTGAAAAACACTTTTTGCACTTTGATTTTGAACCAGCAATTGTTAAAGAGAATGATTGAAACTAATAATATGATAAACTAGCACTAAGAACTTTATGCAGAAACTATTTCAAGCAATCTTATCATCAAATGACCACTAAGTTTAATCTCTAAAAGTGAAAGCATGAACATAAAGTGCACCAGATTGACTTGATTACACACTAACTTTGACTATTTTGGATTTTAATTGCTCAAATCTATTCCTAGATGTTAAATGAACATGTTTAAGCATTTAGAACACAATCACAAACATAAACTATAGCTGATGAACCAAATATTCATGAAAAGACAACATAAATGAAGGCAGAAATGAGATCATAGGCTAACTTTGACTTTTATGTTATAACCTAGCTATATTATGCAATATCTATCCTATACTAATCTATGGTGAGCTATTAGTGCAGAAAACTAAACAATTTAACAACAAAACCACCAAGAACAAAGCAGATCCAAACATCCCTTAAAGTAACATTAAAACTAACAAATGCATAATCTAGCTAACAAACAATGCAAAAATGATGAAAGTAGATGACAAAACTATAATAGGAGCTAGATATGCAGCAAACAATAACAATCAACAACTTAAACACAAGATATTAGATTAAACTAATACAAAGCAGTAATGAAACAGTAAAGAGAAATAACACTTCAAATAAAAGAATCAAGCTTGAATACTACCAATTCTACTAAATAATGATCAAATACCAACAATCAAACAATAACTAATCATCAATACAAATTTAAACTATTTATACTAATTAAAACTTTATAAAGCTAAATAGGATTGAAGAACTTACAAATTAAGACCCTAACTGAAATAGGGTAAAATTTGAACCATAGCCTATCTTTAAGATATGCTCAAACACACCATGGAAACACTGTTTAATCACCAGTAAATCCAGAATCATCATCATGAATCCACCTTTGACTTTTGTTGACCAGGATTCATGTAACCATTTAAAGCAGAAGTTGAGTGAAAGAACTTACTACGAGCTTTTGATAAGCTTGAATGAGCTACTGAGAAGCTGATTTAAACAATGTCAAAGCTTAAAGAGAATTTTATATCAGCTAATGGAAAACAGGTTTAAGTAAATTGGTATGGTTAAAAACCAATATATATATATTATATTTTCTCAAAGGAATCCACAAGAAATACGGATAACCCGAGGTCTTAGTCCGTGTGAAGGTGAATGGAATCGTAGTTAACGATTCGTGAATCGTGAAGTGAAAAGTGAGAAAAGAGTGGAAATGTGGGTATTTAAACTACAAATTATAAAATAACAAATTAAGCACGCAATTAACACACGTAAATAAAACACACAAGTTCAAGACGTAAATTAGAACGTAAATTACGCAAATCCCGGGCTAATACCGAGATTTAAAAGCAACTACTTAAAATAAAAGAGCTACGGGGGAAATCTAAATTTTAAAAAGAGTAAATTACTTAAATGAACATTTTATGCAAGTAGTTATCCAAAATGAACCTCGCCTATAAAATTATCCAAAATGAACATTTTACATTTTATCCGTTAAATGTATTGCTAAATTAGTTTTTAACCGTTAGATGAGAAAAAAGAATACTAGGCGAGTTGTAGGCGAGGGTTCAGGTGAGGTGAGGGTTTAGGCGAGGTGTACGCGAGGGGAATTGAATTGTGTCACATAAGTGGCTTTAGGCGAGGCCATAGGCGAGGTGATCAGCGAGGATTCTTGGGTCCGGGCGAGGTCGAGGTCCTAGGCGAGCCCTAAACAAGGTCCTGGCGAGGTGATCAGCGAGATTCTTGCGAGGCCATAGGCGAGGTGATTAGCAAATTTTCTTGGGTCTGGGCGAGGTCCTAGCGAGCCTTAAGCGAGGATCTACGTGAGCCCTAGGCGAGGATCCAGGCAAGGTGATTAGCAAATTGTCTTGGGTCTGTGCGAGGTCCTAGCGAGCCTTAAGCAAGGATCTACGGAGCCCTAGGCGAGGTGATTAGCAAAGTTGTAATAAGACATGAAACTCGTGACACCTAGTTGTGAAAGATGGTCAAGCAAAATGGGTTACTCTGAAGTAGCTTGGTGTTGGTTGGACATATGCATGGAAAGAATGTACGGTTTAATGAAGTTATGAATTGCATGCCTAGTTTGTAAGTTGTAATACTAACTTTGATTTCAACAACATGGCTTGTATGAACTTTGTTTTATATATATATATGCATGATTTATATGCAAGATGGAACCTTGCATGATAGTGCACGTATAGACTCTACATGTTTTACACGTATTGCATGATAAATGCATGTATGGACTTCACATGCAAGTTGTGTTTATAAAAGTATGGAAAAAACTTGCAACTTGAAACAATTAGAACAAAAGATTGGAATTGAAACAATTGTTACGGATAAGTGTAATTAAATTGGTACTCCTACTTCATTAGACAAATGAAAATAAATTGGTATAAAAAGAATGAAAATAGTGGGGTGAATTGTGATAGTGATGATTGATGGGTATAAGGTGAGCTGTGTTGATGATAGAGACCACATGATAGAGAGTAGTATGTAAATGGTGATAGTGACAAGATGATAAAGACACATTTAGTTCATTTTTGTAAAAGCTGAGAAAAAAGTTCACATTGGTTAAACTAGTAGCTATATGGTCCATTTAGGTAACTAGGTTTTTTAAAAATTACTAAATGCAAATAAACACTATTTGGAAAATTAAAAATATTTTTATAACTTTTTATTTAATTAAAAATGATTTAAAACTAATTTAACTATTAAAATATATTAAAAATGCAAATAATTAAGAAAAATGCAAAACTATTTTTGAAAATTCTAATTTAACTTAAAACTAATTTTAAAAATGAAAAATATTTTTTTTGGTTTTTTTGAATTTAAAATGATTAAAAAGGATTTAAAATAGATTAAAAACTAATTTAAATTAAAATAAATAGTAAAAAGGCTTAATTAATTCTGAAATTTTTAGGGAAAATATAAAATATGAGTATAAGCCTAGGAAAATAAGCTGAGCTATCTACCTAACACTAATAAGCTACTGGACATATAAGCAGTTAGAATAAGCACTAGGAATTAAGCCAATAAGCATTTAATGGCCTACAAAGCTCAGAAACAGAGCAGGGAACATGTTCAAGCATAAAACAACTCATAATGGACAGATAAGCACACAAATGAGATCAAAAAGCACAAAGTCAGTTGGCACTTAATTTAGACAGAATCAATTAAAAGACCCTACTCTATGCAGCTAAATAAGCACTTAATTAAGCAGTATTCTAGGAACTTAAAGGGGAAAAACCAAGACTACCTAGGAGGCAACACAAAAAACCAAAAAGCCCTAATTTTAAGTGGCCAATTGAACACTAATTTAACCAAAGTTCAGCAATGAAAAACAAGTAAACTGCAGTTATTGACTTTTTATTTTGCACTTAAACTTTGACTTATGCTAATTTAAACAGCTCAATTCTACTCCTAGGTGTTAACTAAGCAAGTTTAATCACTAAAAACACAAACATTAACACAAATAGCAACAGTAGAACACAATCACTGTAACAGTTAACAAATTTTAGCAGGTAATAAGGAAATTCAAGCTATATTTGACTTTTTGAATATGACCTACTGTTTTTATGCTTGTTTTGACCTTAATAAACCTAAGGGAGTCTAATGTATCAGAAAACACAACAATAAACCAACAAGAACACCTACAACAGTTATAATCCAAACACTACTTTAATTGGTAGTTTAACTAAGATTTCAAGATTTAAGCTTTTATTATCCACCCTAATGATCAAGATAGATACTTTAACCCTATTAGAAGCAAATTAAACAGTAAGAAACAACTAAGCCCAGCAAGAACACTAGTATGCAGTTGAGACCATATCATGACAGTTAGATAACATAAGCACTCAATATCACATAACAACATACCATAAACACACAAATAAGCTATATTAGACTATATTAAACTAACACAAGCAGATCTAAACTAATTCAACAGTAACTAGATAACAAATAGAGAAAATGCAATAAAAGCCTAAAAAGAGAACTTACAAAATCCACCCTAGCTAAACAAGGGTTTAACTTCACACAAGCCTGTCTTTAAACAGGCTTCAAGCTCACCACATGACTCCAAACACCACAAAATCAGACCATCTTAATCCATGAATCAGAACTTTTGACTTTTGTTGACCAGGTGTTGTTTTTGAGTTTTGATTGTTTAACCTACAAAATAAACTCTCCAAAAGCACAAGGAAGCTTCTGAGAGCTTATTGGAATGGAAATGAAAGCTAAAACAAGCTTATGTACCCATCTAATATATTTTTTTATTTTTCAAAAGATTTTTAATGATTTTTTTGGATTTTCAATAAAGTGAAACAAAGACTAACTAAATCATTTTAAAAGGTTTATAAAGGTTTATTTTAAGCTGAAAAAGCAGAAAGCTTAGAACTTTTTATTATAATTTAACTAAAATACATATAAACTAAAAACAGAATTTAAGGGAATTTAAACTAAAACTTTATTATTAATACTGAAACATTACATTAAAGAAACTGAGATTACAAGATTATTAACTAAGAAAACATTTTAGCAGTATAATGTTATCTAAAAACTACACACCCGAAATGGTAAAAATAGGGGTCCTTATATAAGCTTGAGAGGAGCTAGGGTTTAGCTATGATGGAAGGGTCCAGAAGCTCATTTGTGGCCACTCATCTTCAATTCTTATCCAAATGACGACATCCCATCAGGTTCTTAGCCATATGATGCAATCTTATCTTCATTCCACGTTGCTTCATCCAATCAGGGAACTCGCAGGTGCCATGTAAGAGGAATTATGACAACATCCTCTGACAAGTCAGACCTTCCAGAAGGTGTCTAACCTCGTACTAGGAATCTTAGGTAAAAGTGATGAGGTGCAGGGTAAACCAGGGTGAAAGAGATGTACAGTAACACGCGCCCTTTGGTTATTTTTTTTATTGCTCTTTGATTTTGGTGGGTTGGGTTTGGGGATACAGGTTTAGTAAAAAAAAATGGGGAGTGGGCTTGAGTGAGTTGCTGGGCCTGTGGGTTTAGGATGTAGTTTGTTGGGTTTATTAGTGAAGTGGGTCTAAGGGATAATTGGGTTATTTGGTGGACCACTTTATTAGTAGTAGTATTTATTGTATTTGGATAAATGGATCCGGTTTGTTTTAGTAGTAATAACCAAGGACCATAAGTGTCAATTCTGAAAATGCAAGGGCCATAGCCGCCAATCTTCTAAGTTCTTAATCCAAGGGCCATTGTTGTCAATTCATTGATTCTTGAAGGGCCAATAATGTCATATATCCAGAATTATCTTCAAAAGGACCATATGTGACATCTTTGAACTTTGGAGGGACAAATATGTAATTTCTTCAAACTTTCTCTTTAGGGACCAATCTTGCCATTTCTGAAACTTTAGGGACTCCTTATGAAATATGAGCTTTCCTTAGACCACCTAGCTTCCCCGGCTCCGGCTTTTGACACTTTTCCAATTCCCGTGCTTGTTTTGTCATTTTCTCGTGATTTTTCATCCATTTCTTATAAATCCATACCTGCACATTCAAAAACACAAAAACATGAATATTTGGCAATTATGGGTAAGTTTTTGGTTTATTTGGTCGGGTTTTGGTCAATAAAAGGGTATGTGAACACGAATTGAAAGCAATTACACTAAAACTTTTATTAAACGTTTAAATGATTACAATACACTGTCAAAAACAAATCAACAGCAGTTCATCACCCTATTAACTATTCTACTCTACTCCTAAGCTAACCGTTTATAATGTGAGGAGAGTGGCTTCTATTTATAGCCTTCTGAAAAGAGGAGCGTAGGGTCTGGGAGAAGTCTCTGGAACTCTAATAGAAGCCCTTGATCATCATTCAATCATTGATCTCTATTTTCAGCCTTTGGATTAGATGTGGTGAGGTGTTTGCTCCAATCAAATGCTAGGATTGTACCAGGCTGGCAATCCGTGTGTCAGTGGTGTCAGGAGCTTCTAGATGGTATACTTAAGTACGGGTAAAAGAAGGTGGGTTAATTTGTACTGGTGAATTTGGGTTGAAGATAGTTAAACAGTAAAAAGGGCATTTTGGCGGGGTAGGAGTGTTTGGGGATTTTTTATTAAATGTTTGACTGAATTTGGGGGAAAAGGGTTGACTTACGGGTTTATTGGTTGGGTCGGGTTTTGGTTAAAAGGGTAGTGGGCTTGGGTGATATAAAAGGGTGGTGTGGGCTGGTGGATTTGATGGGTTTTGGATTTGATTTTTATTTGTGGCAGATTTTTAGATTTAGACATAGAGTTTAGGTTAATAAGTATAAGGGTAATTCTTGCCAAAGTTATAAAAATCGAGGCCTAATCTTGCCACTTTTGCAAAGTTAATCCAAGGGCTGACTTTGACAAAGTATAATTCTTCAAGGACTTGTTTCGACAATTTGAGCTCGAATATAATCTTTTCTTGAAAATTACTCCCCCGATCTCGGCTTTAAATCTCTTTTCCATTTCTCGTGCCCAGTTTTGTTATTTTCTCGTGGTTTTTGTCCTTTTCTTATATATCCGTACCTGCACAATCAAAAACACAAAGGCACGATATATTTGGCATATTTGGTCGGTTTTTGGTCATTTTGGTCCGTTTATTAGGTAAAAAGGTATGTGTGAATTAACACATGCCAGGTTGGAACAAGGAGGTTACAGGAAATAGGCAAGAATGACCAAGTCTGGGGGCCAAGAGATGTAATTACAGAACATAATAGATTTATGGAAGATTATTTTGAGTCTATTGACCCAAAAGATGAGTGTTCTTTGGTGAAAGGCTTGGAGGATTTGCAGTGGAACAGATATGATACTCAAGACTATGTGGATGAGGAGTATATTTCATGGAATGGATCCCTCTATGCATTGAAGGTAAATTCTTTTACAAGATTTTTGTCTTTTATGAACCTAGTGAAAAAGGACAGTATAGTGTATAAGAATTAGGAGGTTTTCATTAGGAAGTTTGTAGAAATGGTGAAATGGTTCTATCTTGTGTATTTAAATTATGATACACTTGATACTATACCACCTATTGTTGGAGTGATAGAAATGAACCTGTTAAGTTTGTTCAAATTGTTGAAAGTCTTGGTGGATATTTCTCTGTCACATTGAGTGACAAGTGGGGAATAATTGCACAACTACAAGGTCTAACAAATGAAGATAGTGAGGCAGTAAAGAATTGTTACAAGAAGTTCATAGATTTAATAGTGATATACCATGAGACTGCAAGAGTCCCTAGGGGTGAAAAGCCAACAGAAGTGGGAGAAAGCAGCAAAGTAGCAGAAGCCAGGGACCCACAAGGCCAAAAGGGAAATGCAGAGAAAGATGGTACACATGAAGAAGAGATGAACAAGTTTGGTGTTAGACTAGAAGATGATGAAGATGGACAACAAGGAAGCAGTCAAGACAGCAATGACTTTGAAGTCATTGCTTGAAGAAACAAGAAAGATCACTTAGAAGGTTTTGATACTAAATAATTAGGGGGGAGAATGTTAGCCTCTAATTTATTTATATCAAAGTTTAGTTATATATGTTAAGACAATATTTAAGTTTGTATTATGTTTGTTTGGGTTGAATTTAAAGTCTGCAATATGGTCCAAAGTATTAACCCAAACAGCCATTTGCAGGCAGTTAAGTGGTAGTTAATTTAGTTGGCAGTTACATCCAAAGGACACAATGCTTGGATGTTTATAACTGTCATTTGGTGTCGATTGATGTAGTATTTATATGTGTTTTCTTCTGTGGAAAACATAACAACAATTTCTCTATTTTATAAAGTTCTTTTGTAGTATCATATTTACCCGTTTACTGTTCCATTGAAATTGCATACTTACACACACAATTCTACATCATGAAACACATCCTGAAACAAAAACTCATTGGCCAGAATCCTGTGAAACATCAGCAACCAATTTGAAGAGATAGTCTTTCCGGATAGTCTGGCAAACCGGTTACCTGTCACTATATCCAAGCTTAGGGAGTCTCTTGTTGTGCTTGAATTTGAAATAGAGAGCAATGAAAATGCGTATGGTTTATGGATGATGGAACATGGTGATGATGGTATAAGATCTTTTACTAAGCTATACATCATCAACACACATGAGAGAATAATAGGTAATGTGTTAGGAAATAGGAAGAGTGGTGAATTCATAATTGAAACTCAAAATGATGACCATAAGCTAGCTACAATTGATGTTTACGAACCCTCATCACAACTCATCAGTAAGTTTGGGATCTATGGAAGGGAGGATTCATTCTTCATGCACCCCTACATGGAAACACTACTTTTGCTTGATCACTCTGATTGTTGTATTTATTCTTCGAATTGAAGTTGCTACCTCATGTGTGACTGTGGGGGCTTGTGATTAAAGGTATGAAAATCACTTTCATCTTATGTTGAATGTTTAACTCTTCTTTAATCATTGATTGATTATGCTTATTTGGCTTTATTTTTCCAATATCTATTTTGTGGAAAACTAGAAGGGGGGGTTGAATAGTTTACCGCTTTTTACGTTAATTGTCTTTTACAAATTACCCGTTTTAGTTAAAGATATATTGTGACGTTTACCTTATTATATGAATGGAAGTACTTTGAAGAACTCAAAGATAATATATAATCACAACACAATATATATGTAAAGCATGTAAGTAAAGAGATAGAACGATCAAACCACAACACGATTGTTTATCGTGGTTCGGCTACAAGGACCTCACTTGTCCTTGCCCTACGTCCACGCCCCGAGTGTCCAACTCGAGAGTTTCAAGCACTATCAACAAACTCCTTCTCGGTGGAGAAACCTTTCACACGTCGCTTACACTTTATCCGGTACTAAGCTAAATACCGAGTTCTAGTTCGAGGTAGAACCAACCTAACGTCGCCTAATTCCTTTTACCGACACAAGGCTAGATGTCGAGTTCTTTTCCAAGGGTACAACCACTCCCGTTAGTTCTTTTACAAGGGTACAACAACTCCCGACTCACTAAGTATTTTGAGGCCTAAAATACTAACCGATCACTTAACACAATACATATGAAGTATAAACTACCAAAGCTTATACTAAGCTAAGTTAACAAGTCTTGCAACTTCGTGTTGAAACTTGTAACTTCTTGATTGACCTTGTGAACTTCTTGCTACATAAGAGAATCACACAAGTCAAATGTTACTTTGTTAGTTGAGAGAGAAATGTGAAATATATGTCCTAAAGTGATAAGGATTTTCTTGCAAGTTGACTTGTATTTATACTAAACAAGATATCAACTCTGGCGGACCCGGCGGAACCTTCACAAGGGTTCCGCCCGTTGAACTCGAGGGTTCCGCCAGGTCTGATGAACTCCAACCTTGCACACAAAGTAAAATCCCTACAAAACAATGTCAAGTCACATCACATAGGTATGCATTGACTCCATGAAGAGTTCTTCCATGCAATCATCAATGCCAAAGAGAGTCAAACACACAATGCACTTAAATCATGTATTGATGAGATGTGACATAAAATGATGACACAAATATGATGGCAAGACTTATTACACACAATGTAACTAATGAAGATGCATGAACTACTTAAACATGATGTGACACAACACATTCAAATCATGCAAGACTCTATACACACAATGTCATGCTAGCTAATCATAACTAAGTATGAGATAAGTCAAACACACAATTCTTTCCTTAATTGCATATTGACAAGAACTAGTTATGAGCATGATGTGATAGGACAACCTAGATATATGTTAGGATGACATTTAGAGTTCAAGCTATGCAATGTCATTGTTAAGTTAATGCTAACATGAATGCTTTCCTAAGTGTGCAAGCAAGATGACATTTATGTGCAACTCTTATTAAAGAAGCATAAGCAAGACTATACATAGCACATGCATACTTGAATGCTTGATGTGACAACTCTAATCAAGTCAAGTCATATCAACTTAAAGGCTAGACTTCATCCTAACACATAGCACATGCAAGACTTCAATACTTGATGTGACAACACTTATTAAAAGACCTAAGTCACATCAATTTAGCTATGCATTGATTCATGTCAAGTTAAACATAAAATATATTCATGAATGAATATTTCTAAAGCTTTCATTTAAACAATATAAAACAAGTTCATGTTTAAATAGAAATGCAAAGCTTAGTTATATAAGACTTAGAAACTAAAGTGATGTTTTATTACAAGCTAAAGTTTGTACCTTGTCATTAACAAAACTTAGCAAAGATCGTTAAAATATAAATAACGTTTTTAGGCGATATTTGTATTAACAATCTCCCCCTTTTTGTTGATGACAAAACTTAAACTTTATTTGTAAGTAAAACATAAGTTCTAGTATTAAGTCTTATAAAGTTTTATATAAACTTATTTTGACGCAAAAGACCACATAGCATGCAAAGGCAAGTTGCGCAAATTATGCAAAGAATGCAACCAAGTTTATATATTTTCTCCCCCTTTTTGTCGAAACAAAAAGATGAGTCGCGTAGCGGAACACATGCTCCCCCTTGATCGATACTCCCCCTAAATGGAGTACCAAGAGGGTATCATGGATTTTGAACCTACAAACAAAAATGGTTAGTTTCCGCAACATAGTTATAGCAAGACATGATTTGAGATTATGCAATCTCTCATGCTCCCCCTTGATCAATACTCCCCATTGCTAGGGTACCAACGTATATGTTTCAAGGATAAGAATGCTACAAAAAGGAAAAGGTTAGTGTCCGATTATACTAAAGAAGAGTCGCATAGCGGATAATATTTCATTTCATGTAAAATGAGTTACAAAGACCCAAGAAATGAAAAACACACATCCTACTTCTAAAAACAAAAGACGAGAAATGAAAAAGAAACTTGAAATGTAAAATCCTACATCTTTTAAAAAGGAAATCATCACTTTCCTTAATGAGAAACATTGTCCAAACACAACAATGTGGTTGTTTGGATGAAAAGATGGATTTTGGATTTTGGGTTTTGATTGAAGATGTGGTGGATTTGAAGAGAAATTCTCTTGGTTTATTGGGTTTTAGTGACATTTTATTGATGTGTGTGACTCAAGGCTCTAAGATGATGAGACATGGTCTCAAGATGCTCCAAGATGTGGTTTAGAATAAACCTCATTTCGTTGTTTAGCTCATTAATGTCGTCACGACACCTTTCACTAATACGAGCGGTTCTTTCACAACTTCCGCAATCATGGCGGGGAAGGTGTGACGGAAGAGGTGTTGGTGGTGGATTGCTTGAACTTGAAGGAGCAAATTGGGATGAGAGGTTCCCTCCTTCAAAAGTGGATTGAAAAATCATGAGATGATCGATTTGAGACTCAACCATGTTTTTCAAGGACTTAAGGTGGCTTAAGTGTGTTTTAAGTTCTTCTTTGATGGTCGGAGATGAATCCCATAAAGAAGCTTCTATTTTCTTGTACAAAGAAAATAGGGAATCAAAGTGTTGGGTAGGCTCATTTTGTTGTGGTGGTTCTTGTGAGAGATAGTGGCGGAAGCTTGAATCTCGGTTGGTGTTTGAATGAAAGTTTTTGAAAATGGGATGAAACACAAAGGATGGTTGGCATATGTGACCTTGATCTTGTGGAAAAATAAAAGGTCTTGCATATCGGTAGGCCAAATTTTCAACCAAGGATGGTTGATGAGGACCGTTTTGGGTTTCCATTTCCCGGATGTTGTCATATGATGACAACGGTTGGGGATTAGATGATCTAGGAGGTAAATCATCTAATGATTCCAAGTATGGTGATGGTGATAGTGAGTTGGATTGGAGAAGCTTCATGAAGGTTAGTTGTGGTGATGGAGATGAAGGATAATATCCTTGTTGAGTTGGTGATGTTGGTGGTGTATGGAAAAGTTCCATAGGAGTAAATGACACATCATTTT
>LBNU01021699.1:6971-20860 GCA_014162995.1 Artemisia annua
TTCATGTTTGATTCTATTATTGTCATTTTATTGCTTATCTTACAAGTTCTTACTAATCTTTAGACAACTTTATTAATTTTTTGTCACCCTTTGCATGAGTTCATTTAAAGTTTCATAAAAGCTTAGGTTAGGGGCTTTACAAAAGAAGCCGTGGCTTAATTGCTTATTTCTAAGCTTATATTTAGTGTCTTTAAACGTTTTAATTTATTAAGTTTTATAAATCTGTTTACCTTTTATTAAATTCTTTGTGGTCACGTTAAATGTTTAGAGTCCAGTAGGTACTTAGGGTTAGTAAGGCGAGTTTGGTGTCATTTTAGGTTTTAAGCGAGTTTAGTTTTTGTATATAATAGCGAGATATGGATAAAAAGGGCTGGCGAGTTTGATAAACTGCCTAGCGAGTTTAGTTCTTTTTATAGTTGGTAGCGAGTTTGGTCCCTAAGTATAGCGAGTATGCATTTCTTTGTTTTTGTCTAGCGAGTTTTGTATAACTGGCTAGCGAGTTTGGTCCCTTATGTTGCTAAGCCGATGTTGTAAGCCCAAGGTCCTAAGCGGAGTTTGGTCTCCATTTTGTGTATCGATTTTGGGTTTAAGTTGGCTAGCGAGTTTATTTTTCTATTTATTGAGTCAATTTATATTTTAGTCTAGTGTGCTTTTGAGTCGTTGTCTAGTTTTTCTCCTCTTCTTTTCTTATTGCTTTACAGATCGAAGTAAAGACTTTATTTTCTCCATCGCTCTTCGAGTGGGGTTTTGTTTGGTTTCATTCCCAAACGAAACTCTGCCGAATTTTTCTTTAATTTCTTTAACTTATTCTATTTTCTTTAACTTGTTTATTTTCTTTAACATTACTTCACTTTTCTTTTATCATTTAAATCTAAAACCACAAAAACATTTTACACCTATTATTTTATTTTCATTCCCTTTTATTACTTCTATCTTTATTTCTTTTATTTCTTTCTATTTATTTCTTTTTTACGTTTATTTTCTTTCCCGTCATTCTAATTCCTTTTCTCACGTTTTACTTTTCTTAAAGTTTTAAATAAAGTTTAGTAGCGTAAACAAAACCAAAACATATCTTTAAACCCATTCACATCACATAACTCACGGTTTTGAACGACTAAGATCCATTCAACCCTCGTTGGGACTACGACCCGAGGTTCTTAAGCTTCACCGCTTGTTCTGCCTCGCATCACACTCAAAGCTAAGGGTGGACTGGATATGATGTCTTTTGATGATCTGTACAACAAGCTGAAAACTCTTGAGCCAGATGTCAAAAGTCCCATGCGTTCATCCACTCCCACTTACTCAGCTTTTGTAAGCTCCACCTCCAATATGATGCCTCATACTTCAAGCCCAATTTCCTCAGCTTCATCTTCATACACCACCCCTAAATCAAATAATCAACCACAGTCCAGTAGTGTATTGGAAGATGTACTTCACTCCTTTGTTGCTGACTATGAAACTCAGCAGCAACTCACTTATGAGGATTTTGAACAGGTAGATCCATTGGATATGGAAGAGATGAACTTGAAGTGGCAGGTGGCTATGCTCTCATTGAATATCAAAAGGTTTGAGAACAAGTCTGGGAGAAAATTTGGTTTCAATGGAAGAGATCCAGCTAGGTTTAACAGAAGCAAGATCAAGTGCTATACTTGTGGACAGATGGGTCACTTCTCAAGAGAGTGCAAGGATAGGAAGACTACTGATGAGGTTAGGTATTCTACCTATCAGCAGAATCAAGGGGAGGTTGGAACTTCCAAAGCTGGATCTTCCAAAGCTTTGGTGACTTTGGTTGATCATGTTGACTGGAAGGCACATGAGCGTAGTGATGGTGAAGCTGATCAGAGTGGATTGCTGGCCAGCTGTGATACAAAGAATCATCATGATCAAGTTTCCAAGTGACAAAACTAAGCTTAAACAATGAGGTTAGATACTTCGATTCCGAGTAGTGTTAGGAAGCAGAAATGGTGGTCTAAACTAGGACATGATGCTTCTGTGCGTGATTAAGGTTCGTTATTATGGGAAACGTGTTCACATCACTGATACTTGGTCTCAATATACGGAGTACACCTTTAAAAATATGTTATAGTAGCAGTCATTGCTTTTCTGAAAGTTATTTTTATTCTAGATGTGCCAAAGTGTTGTTCATTTACGTTGTCAATTATGAGTGATGAATTTCTATGCTGTGATGTTTACGATATGGTTTGCTCATATGCCATGAGAAAGAGTTCAAAAAAGAGAGTCATCACAACTTATGTTTCGAGGGGGAACAATTAGAGAGATGCAAATCGGTATTTGGGTCTATTTGTCAATGTAGGGAAGTATATTATTTATGAATTGTATATCTGTCATGAATAAGAATCGTGGTATATAAATAATTAAATACCATTACAATGAGTATTCTAGAACATGGGCCATAGCCCGTATAAATACATGTTGGGCAATAATGAAACTATGCGACTAACACTCCCTAGCAGTTTGAGCGGGAGGACACCGAACACTCAAACTGGTATGAAACTCTTCAAACAAAGCTGATGGTAAGCCATTGGGAAAAATATCTACATATTGATAACGCGATGGTACATGAAGCTCTCTGACTTAACCAGCAGCAACCAAATCCCTTACAAAATGAATATCAATCTCTATATGCTTCGTAAGTTGATGCTGAACTGGATTAGAAGATAAGTAGACAGCACTAACATTATTACAGTAGACAAGCGTAGCGGAAGACAAAGGCACATGCAACTCACGTAGTAGGTTTCGCAACCAACAGGTCTCAGCAACAGCATTGGCAACTCCACGATATTCTGCCTCTGCACTGGAATGAGAAAGCGTGGGCTGACGCTTGGAGGACCAAGATAGAAAGTTGTTACCAAGAAAAACACAATAGCCAGAAGTCGATCTCCGAGTAGTAGGACAGCCAGCCCAATCAGCATCCAAATAAGCAACCAATGAAGAAGTAGAAGAGGAGTACAACTGCAAGCCATAGTCTAAAGTACCCCGAACATACCGCAGAATCCTCTTAAGTGCCAATAAATGAGGCGCCCGAGGATCATGCATATAAAGACAAACCTGCTGCACCGCATAGGAAATATCAGGTCTAGTAAAAGTAAGGTACTGAAGAGAACTAGCAAGACTCCGATATAACTTAGGATCAGAAACCGGATCACCATCATCACCCAACTTAGATTCAGTATCAACAGGAGTCCGAGAGGGGTTACAACCAACCAAATGTGCACACTCCAAAATCTCCATAGCATATTTATGCTGTGACAAAAACATCCCTGCAGAATCACGCGTAACAGAAACTCCCAAAAAAATAATTAAGAGCACCCAAATCAGTCACAGAAAACTCCTGGTTTAAAGAACCAACAATCCGCTGTAACAAACTATCAGATGAAGCAGTGAGAACAATGTCATCCACATAAAGTAATAAAAATGTTGTATCATCACCCTGTCTGTAAATAAATAATGAGGAGTCACAAAGACTAGATGTAAACCCAACAATAGTAATATAAGTAGCAAACCGCTGAAACCATGCTCTAGGTGCTTGCTTAAGACCATACAAAGATCGCTGCAATAAACATACATAATCAGGATGAATAGGATCACGAAACCCAGGCGGCTAATATATATAAACTGTCTCAGCCAAATCCCCATGTAAAAACACATTCTTGACATCTAGCTGATGAACCGGCAAATGTCGAGAAATAGCCAAACTAAGAACTGTCCGAATAGTGCTTGGCTTAACGACCGGACTAAAAGTCTCATCAACATCAACACCATCTACCTGATTGCTACCATTCGCAACAAGGCGAGCCTTGTAAAGACTAAAAGTGCCATCTGATAAAAACTTGTGACGAAACAACCACATGCTGCGAATAATATTTGCGTCTTGGGGTTTTGGTACAAGACTCCAAGTTTTGTTTCTAATAAGTGCATCATGTTCATCACACATAGCATTTTGCCAATTGGGATCACGAAACGCATCATTATAAGACCTAGGTAAAGGAGAAATCATTGACACATGACCAGCATAACGGGGATTAGGACAAGTAGTCCCGACACGAGAACGTGTGACCATGGGGTGAATTGAAACAGTGGGTGGTTGAACTAGGGGAGGTGGTGAATCAGTAACAGGTGTCGGTGGTGTTGGTAGAGTAAGTGGTGAATTTGTAATAGGAGTCGGTGTAGTTTGAGGAGGTGGTGAAGTTGGTGTAGGAGATGTGCTAGGTGAAGTGGGTGTAAGAGATGGACTAAGAGGCTCGACAGGCGCATCAGATGTAGTAATTTTTGGTGAAGGGGTGGGTGACAATCGTAGAATGTTGGAAATGACGATGGAGGAGTCTTCCAAGAATTCATAAGAGGAACTGATAGTGGGAGTGGTGGTAGGGGATGTTTTGGTTGCAAAGGGGAAAACAGTCTCATCAAACGTAACATGACGAGAAAGAATAATTTTGTTTGTGTTCAGGTCTAAGCAACGATAACCACGATGATTTGTGGCATGTCCCAAGAAAATGCAAGGTGTGGCCCGAGCGCCCAGTTTATGATTAGTATCAATATGAGGATAATAAAGACACCCAAAGATACGTAAGAGAGTATAGTCAGGGGTTAAGCCAAAAAGACGAGTAAATGGGACGTCATTGTCTATGGCACGTGAGGGTAACATATTTAATAAATAAACAGCCATATTAAGAACCTGGCTCTGATACCATGTAGGTAAGTATATTATTTGTGAATTATATATCTGTCATTAATAAGAGTCGTGGTACATGGGTGGCGTTATTGTGGTGTACACCTTTAAAGTAGAAAACAATAAGTACACTTGTGGACCGTTGGATCAAACTTTATTAATGAGATTTAAAATTAATTAAATTGGTGCATAATTAATGAGTTTTATGGCATTGTTGTTAATAAATAAAAGATTGAGGGCATTTTGGGCAAACCAATAATAATGATGTGAACGTCACCAACAATTGAATATATCTACGGCCACCATAACAAATAAATTTTTTTTTAATGTGTGCGTCAATATATGGGTGTATATATTTTTTTATGGGTTTGGCTTCTTAGGTCTCTAAGCAACCGATACATTTCATTTCTCTAATAGCCTATTATGTTTTTTTGACACACTTCATTTTGTAATCCATTTCTAGCGACACATTAAAATTTTTTTTATATACATATTTAGTGACAAATTAATTTTTTTCTACTTTATTTATGACACACTCAAGTTATAGTGACACACCAATTATTGATACATGTATAGTGACACACCAATTTTTTTGACACGTGTATAAATGAATATCTTGATACATTATAGTGACACACTAATTTTTTTTTTGACACATTTGTAGTGTGTCGCTAAATTCGTTGATACATATATAGTGACACACTAATTTTTTTTTACACATTTATAGTGTGTAGCTAAATTTCTTGATACATATATAGTGACACACTAAAATTTTAATATGTATGTAGCGACTCATTAAAATTTTAGTACACTTTTAATGACACACAACAAAATTTTAGTACAATTGTAGTGCTATGTCTATCACACGATTTCCTTGACACATATGTAGTTATACACAAACATTTTTTAAATCCCAAGCTGAGATCGAGAGCTATTATACACGATAGATGGTCTTCAAAAGAAATAAAAAAAAAAAGAAAAGAAAAGAAAAAAAGAAGCAAAGTCCACCTTTATATCTCGGTACATGTATGGGGACCCTTTAATATAAGCTACAGCTTGATACTTGTGAGAGGATTGGGTGTGGTGAAGAGCTTGGGCTCTTCGATTGGGTCCCACTCATGCCACATCACCCCAACATCTCTTCACAACTAACCCCGTCCTCACCAACAACTAACTTCAACTTTTTCATTTGGGCCTCACCACTTACAACTTTATTTTTTTATTCATTTCATTAAATAAAATAAATTCATTTAACTAATTATAAAAAACAATACAACAAACTAATTTTATTTCATCCATATAAAAAAGTTACAATACGAAAAAAACGATAAGAAAAAAATCATACGATATGAAGCATTATCAAGAATGTATATAGACTTGTAATTATCGATGAGTGCTGAGTTTTCTTCCCAAACTTGCAACACTTGTTCCCTGACCATTTTCAAGGCGACTTAAAGTTGCAAATCAGTTTCATCATTTCTTAAAAGGGTTTCTAGACCGACCCTGATTATTGGATGGTCTTGAGGCAGCTCACGTAACCTTTCGACCTCTGGAGCACGAGACTCCCTCTGTCGAGTAGTACGAGCTATCTCACCTAACAAGTTGTTAATCAACTTAAGTTCATTTTCTTGTTCAATGCGTAATCGGGTAAAGATTGTTCTTTGCACCTCAGCTGGTTGGTTAGCCATAGTGTTTGTTGAAATTTAGTTTTAGTTGTTTGTTGATACGAAGTTGAGTAAAGATGGTATTTATACTGAAACTAGCCGTTACATAATTTTAGTGGAGAAACTAGCCGTTAAGCCTTTTATTCAAGTTATTAGAGAAAATAGCCGTTAACGATACATGAAACAATTAAACACGATACAACAACAAACGATACGCTATGGAATTCATGAACGTTTAGCCACATGTCGGCTAGCAAGTTCTCTTCTTCAACTGACCAACGATTAGCCATTGTGAAATTGTTTAGAAACTGAAGTGTGTGCAAAAGTGTGTATTATGGTATTCTTTATACAGGGGTATTTAAAAATTCCAAATTTGAAAACCTGAGCGGGATAAATTGAAATTTCAAATTTCAAATTCAAAGGCGGTTAAACGTTTGAATTTTAAATTCAAAAAAACGCGTGCAATAAACATTTAATATTCAAACGTACACAACGTGTGGAATTCAAATTCAAAATTCAAATTCAAAAAAAGGGCGGTTAAACGTTTAAATTTAAAATTCAAATTTAAATTCAAGAGCGGGATAAATTTTGAATTCAAATCCAAACAACGGCCCTATAAATACCTATTCCCCATGTGCTCACAATACACCTCCAATTCACATACAAATCATACATGCTTCACCAACAGTTCTCTCAAAACAATGTCTCATAACAATTCTCTAGATAACGAGTCAGTTTACAACACCCCACCCGAAGATCTTTTCCCGGTTTTCCCATACAACAATGAACCACAAAACAATCAACCACAAGATTTGTTTCCCGTCATCGAATATGACCATCCACCGCAAAACACTCCACCGGAGTTTCTTTTCCCACCGGTAAATAATCCACCCCACTACAATCCACCGGAAAACAATCCACCTAACTACAATCCACCGGCAAACCTTCCACGTGCATTGACTGATGAAGAACTATTCTTGCAAGATATGCAAGAACTTTTACGTGTTCAAGCATAGGAAGAACGTGAGGCAAGGGAGCGTGAGGAGTACTTAAGAGCTAAACAGGCTCGGAGAAACCGTCGTTGTGCATGGCGAATAGAAAATGGAATAAACCGTGTGCCAACGAGTGAGGACGATTCGAGTGCTTCGAGTCACGAGGGCTATGTGTCGGATGATTCATTTTATTGATTTGTATTTTCATTATCATTATGTAGTCTAGGAATTTTTAATTTCCGTATCTTAGTTTAATGTTGTAATCGTTGTTTTAATTTCTGTTGCTTATTAGTTTAATATTTTAATTTCCCATGTTTAATATACTTGCATTTACAAAACAATTACATATTTTACATTTTCACAACTAACCTTTTTACAAAACAATTACATAAATCTACACTTTACAAAACCTTTAAATTTACAAATATACAAATCTTATTAAACCCACCACAAATTAAATGGAAAAAGAAGGAAAAAAAAAGGTACAACATGTCAGTGGCTCAAGCTCGTCGTGCAGACGAGGAGCCTTCAAACGCGAGGGTACCCCGGTGCAGCGGCGAGACTCGGCGAGGGTGGCGAAGCTGCCACATAGTCACGGCGAGGAGGTGCTCGCCTCTACACCCAGTGCTCTTATAATATTTTCATCCAAAAAGTTAAGATTATAAACAATAAAAAAAATATATATCTTCCCATAAAGAAATTGAGTGAACTTATGGACTATATGTATGTACAACAACTGTGGGTTAATTCTACATATAGGTAACGAACTTTCCAAAATTTTCAATGTTAGGTATTTTACTCACGAAAATACCAAGTTAGGTAACCAAACTTTGTGAAACCTTCAATGTTAGGTAATATTACCTGCTAAGCTTATGGGGGCCACATATGACGTCATATAAACGGTTATATCTCCCATTTCCCTCTTTTCCCTCTTTTCCCTCTTTATCTATAATTCCATCAAACCCTAAACCAAAATTAACCCTCAACAACCCAATCAAACCCAATTAAACTCATTTACTAGATTCAAATGATTGTAATTTATATACCCAAATGATTGTAAAGTGTATATGTGTTTGTATGATTTAACCCAAGTACACATATTTTCACCTTTCATTTTAACAGGAACGGTGATTAATAATGACTTTTACAAGTGCGCACATGCCAGGATGATTGTAAGTATCACCAACTTCTTTTTTGGGTTTGAAAAATTATGTGGGTGGTGAATTTTTATGTGCAACACTACTGAGGTTTCTACAAAACCTTTTTGATTCTGGAAACAACATGTTTTACCAATGACAATCCAATTTATCGATTCCAGATGAAAAGAAAGGATGTTGAATTTGCGTTGGTATTATATTTTTATGAGATTCCAACCCTTATATAATAATATGATAATAACAGGGTACTACAAGGCCCACTCATTACCATGTGCTGCATGATGAAATCAGATTTTCCCCTGATGATCTCCGGGAGCTTGTACACTCGTTATCATATGTGTAAGTTTATGTCTTCTCTTTTATTAAATACCCTATGATAGGCATACCAATCAGGAGGAAAAAGAGGTCGGAGTGACGGAGGTGTTTAACTCGAATGCTAGAAAAGAAAAATAGACGGTGGTTGTTGGAGTGGGTGTGGGTGTAGGTGGAGTAAAAATTATGGTTTGTCAAATAATGGTGATAAGATGAGGGAGGTTGAAGATGAGGGTATTTTAGTAATTTACTCTAAAAAATATAATAAAAATGACGTGATAGAATGGTAACCCGTTTAGCAGGTCACCAGTTGTAAAAATTGTTTAAATTACCTAACATTGAACAAAGTTAGAAAGTTTGGTTACCTAACTTGGTATTTTCGTGAGTAAAATACCTAACATTGAAAATTTTGGAAAGTTCGTTACCTAACAGTAGGATTAAAAAGTTATGTGATATATCCGAGATTATGAAGACCAGATACTGCACAGATGTTGATGTCAAAGTCCACCTCGCTGAATTATAAAATTGTTACCACAGACCTCCCTTGATCTTGAATAGTGGGATAAAAAAAAGGTACAGTTTGTTTATTTGGGATGTAAAGAAAGAGAGTTTGTAGGTTAACATGGCTAATAATAAGGAGGATCCAAATACCCATTATACCCTCAAACACATTAAAATAATTTACATTTATTTTTTAAATGAAAAGACACTTGTCAGTTTATTGTTTGTGCCTATTGTTCACCATTTTAATGTGTTCACCACTTGAACGTAAATCCGTGGTATATAAATACCATTACAGTGAGTATTCTAGAACATGGGCCGTAGCCCGTATAAATACATGGTGGGCTATAATGAAACTTACAGTGAACAGCTTTGTAAATTTTTTTTATTTACATTGACAGTTAGCCTAAAATGATTTAGATCCTTATATATAGCTTGAAAATTTTCGATCCTAAAGATGTAATCAGTGAGTTAAGATTTAACCACTCATATAATAGAAGTTTTTTACTAAAAAACCTCTGAGTACCTAGAAAATACCTTAGGAACTTAATTCCCTTTTCAGTTAAAGTATATAGGTTCATTTTGACGCTATAAACTATGAAAACAAGAGACACTTTTTACAGCGGAAATACTGTATATCTGACTATGGGTGTGCACCGGGTCAAAACTGGACCAAAAAAATTTAGCTGAACAGAAACGATTTACACCTGTTTGGTCCACCAGTCTGAGAACTTCTAAAAAGGAATACAAACCAAAAAAATCATTTATCTCAGAGTCCCATAGTTCCTCAACTTTTTTCGTTAGTTTTAATACTTTTGTCTGAATTGTTCCTGGTCATTTTCTTTTTGCAGACCAGAAAGCTTAGAGAGAAGAAAGTGAATGTTTGAAGAAACAAAATGAAGAATTAAAAAAATTCAACTTACAAAGTCCAATTTGCGCATTGAAGAGACAAAGTCACAACTTGAAGAAATGACCATTAAATTTAAGAGAGATGAAGAAGATGTTGGGAATTTGCAGAAGATGTTGGTTGAGAAAGAGTGCTTTTCTGGAGCTTAAATGTAAACGTGGCAAGTTGGAGGAATAAAACCGAGTGTTGGTATAAAGAGTGTGTTATTCAGGAAATGGAATGTAAAATGGGCAAGTTGGAGGAAGAAAACTGATAAGGATAGCCATTGGCTGAGAATGAAATGTAATGCTGCATAAGTCTTATTGTTTCGCTTTTATAGAGTGTAATGCCATTTGCAAATCTTATTGTTTCACTTTTATAGAGTATAATGTTGTTTGCAAATAGTTCTATCAAATGTAATGTTGTAGAAAAGTGTTTGCTGCCATTCCAGCTACTTAAGTTCGTTTGACTATCTATACTACTTGCCACTGAGATATTTATTTTGCAGCAGCTCTCAACAACTATTCTTATGTAAACTTGAAATACTAATTTTGTTACAAATAGTCATGTATCTTTTGGATTATGCACCCATCCAAGTAACGACCCGATACAAAGGACATCAACTGAATACGTCGATTTCAAACGCCCAGCTGCGAAGGTCGGGCTTATAACCTCGTTGAAGACAATTTGCAAGAAATTTCTTGGTTTTTCCTAGCATTGATTTTTTTCTTTTTCTTTTTTTCCCCTTAAATGAAGACAACTTGCAAGAAATTTCCTTGATATTAATTTGCTCAAACATGCCAAATATACAAGTGGCATCAATGTGTTCGAAGATGTGACTTTGAACCCTGGTCACCAATGTTGACTAATCAATTAATTAGCGTTTACCAAAACTATATTTACTGCATGTAAAACAAACACAAATAACAAAGTGTGCTATATCATTTCTAAATCATAACAAACAACACAATGTTTATCACTTCCTCCCTCTCCCTCGAAGGAAAATTGCCAAACTATATTTACTGCATGTAATTTTCTTTCAAAAATGTACTATTGATGTTTACTTATGCTATAAAACTTTTTATTAAGAACGACACATTTTAAATCATGTAAAACTTTATATTTCCTCTTTATTAGTTTTTTTAGAAATTTGTGACATTGTGATGAAGAAGACAACTTGCAAGGCGTTTCTTGGTTGTTTCCTTGCATTGAATTGTTTTTTTTTTTTTTTTTTTTTTTTTATTACGTAGTAAAACGCTAAAGAATTATCTCTCTTAGAAGACTTTGGGCCATGTCTCTTTAAACCATAACTAACCAGTCACTTTTTGTATGCTCTCCCTCTCTTTCAACCAAAAACTACCACACATAAAGGCTAAGATAACACCCGAATTCCAATAACAGCAACGACTAGTGCTGTTGAATGCAACATCAGTTAGCGGACAACCTGTTTTAAGTGTCCAACTCAATCTGTTTCTTAACTTTGTCTCAACTTAATTATTCAAATCCTAACACATCAATGGCATCTTCATCGTCTTCTTCTCGGTCATTTAAGTATGATGTATTTCTTAGCTTTCGGGGAGAAGATACCCGCAAGTCCTTTGTAGATCATCTGCACACGGCTCTTCAACAACGACTAATCCGAACTTACAAGGATGATATTACACTTCCAAGGGGTGAATCTGTTGGTCCAGCACTTTTGAAGGCCATCGATGAATCGACTATTGCAGTCGTAATATTCTCCAAAAACTTTGCAGTTTCTTCGTGGTGCTTGGATGAACTTTTATATATTATGAAATGTAGGGAAGAGATGGAACTAACTGTCATCCCAGTATTCTATGACGTGGATCCATCGGATGTCAGAAAACAGATAGGAGAGTTTGGAAAAGCGTTTGCAAAACAAGAGACGGAGAATGTCACAAAAGCTGAATTGTGGCGTAGGGCGCTTGTTGCTGCAAGTAACATTTCTGGATGGGAACCCAAGAACGTTTCCAACGGGTACTTTTCCTTTTGTTAAAAAATATAAATATATGCTTGGAGCATCTCAAATTTTGTCTTGATAGTTAATCTCTAATAAAGGATATGCAATTTTAGATCTGATAATTTACTATTAACTCCTCGGCCTTTCATTTTAGATCTGATAATTTGCAAATGTGAGCATACACACTAATTATCCATTTTTCTATATCCAATCTGCAGATATGAGGCAGCAGTCATCCAAAACATCATCGATGTAATTTCAGATAAGTTGCTTTCGTCAAACTCAGATATTGATGAAGAGCTTGTTGGAATGACGGACCGTGTAAAAGATTTGATATCAAGATTAGAAATTGGGACAGGTGGTTTGCGAATAGTTGGGATATGGGGTGTTGGAGGCGGTGGTAAGACTACTCTTGCCACATCTGTTTATATGAAAATCAATGACCATTTTCAGGGTCACTGCATTGTTGACAATATTCGTGAGGAATCAAGCAAACATGGTAGAACAACTTTGCAAGCAAAAATTCTATCAACTCTTTTGAAAACAGAAGTAAGAGTGCAGAGTGAAGAAGAAGGGAAATGCTTGATAAAAAGTAGGTTATGTCATAGTAATGTCTTAATTCTTCTTGATGATGTCGATGACTGTAAACAGCTAGAGGCATTAGCTGGATCACACCAATGGTTTGGTGATGGGAGCCGCATCATAATCACAACTAGAGATGAACATGTGTTAAGAACTCAAAAGGTAGACCACATCTCTCCGGTCACATTATTATCACAGGACGAGGGTATCCGGCTCTTTAAAAAACACGCATATAATGAAGAGGAGCCTCTAAAAAATTATGGGATACTTGCATTACGTGTGGTTTCTTATGCTCATGGGCTCCCATTAGCACTTAAAGTTTTAGGTTCTTTTCTATATGACAAAGATGAGAAAGAGTGGATGAGTACCTTAGATAGACTAAAAGATATTCCAGACACTGACATTGTGAAACAGCTCAAAATTAGCTATGATGGGCTTAAAAAGGTAGAGAAAGAGTTATTCTTAGATATAGCATGTTTCTTCAGGGGACATCCCAAAGACAATGCAATGGAGATATTTGAAGCTTGTGGTTTCCACCCTGACATAGGGATAAAGGTGTTGATACAAAAGGCTCTCATAACTATTGATCGACGTGGTAAATTTGATATGCATGATCTGGTTCAAGAAATGGGACACTACATTGTTAGAGGGGAACATCCAGATAATCCTAAATGTAAAATCTCTGCACGGTCTGATCTCCAGGATCGTATTATGAATGACATCATGTAAACATTATTTAATTTGAGATCAAACACACAGGAACAAAGATGGATATGTGAACCGCCTTTATATCTGATATTTATACGTATGGTTTTTTTATTTAACTATGTTTACAGGTCCTTATTCTTTTTATATTTACTGATGAAACGTTGCCTACATGGAATCGCATTTTTTCAATAAAAGTTAAACGTTATTTATTGTTTATGAACGTTCTATTCTCATTACTTAAAATTTCCGTCTCCCTTTTATTGGGTCTTTGTTGCCTGGCCAAAGTAATTTGATCTACAGGCCTTTTTCTTTTGATCCCAACTTGATCTCTGTTTGTCTTAACATATGTTAACTAAACTTTGATATAACTAAAATTAGAGGCTAACATTCTCCCCCTAATTATTTAAATACAACAATTA